>JASDQU011443401.1:392-13294 GCA_032191745.1 Picea mariana | reverse complement strand
TGGGTGAACCCACGGGAAGACATCCCTTTCCCATTACATTGTCCCAAAACCCAAAAAGGGGCCCAAAAGTGGGTCGAGATCCCATGATCTCTTCTTCATCTGGAGCTCCATCTTTGATAGGCTGTCAAAGTCCCAAAAATGGTCAAATATGACCAAGTGTTCCTCAAAACTTGGTCAAGGGCCAACATGCCCCCAACACTCACCTGTGACTCGTCCCGAGTCACTCTGGTCTGAGAAATTTCGCTTTGAACACCTCAGGCTTGGCTCGAGCTGCTTTGATCTGATGTAGTCCTATTTCTTCTTGCTCAATGAAATATTGAATAAGTGCATCATTGGCTGGTCCTTCGAGGCATTGATCTGTTGTACTCACAACCTGTTCAAGTTCTACTCCTTGGCTTTCAAGTTCAGTGAATAATTGGCATGCCTTTTCTTGCACTGGTTGAAGTCGTTGAGAGACTTCCATTACTTTACTCTAGAGTGTGTGTACTTGCTTCTGGGTCATGCGTTGCTCTGGAAACCTCTTCATTCTCTCAACTAGTGACAAGGCCTTTATCTGGGCTTGTAACGTGTCTGTCTGCTGCTATGCGTGTTGGAGCTATGACTCTAACTCCTGTAATTCAGGATTTTCCATGAGGCTTTCATACATCTGGGCGCTTCTGGAGCTCAGCTTCTTATATTCCAAGACAAAGTCTTTTATTCGGTCAACTGCACTTTGAGCAGTGGCCTCTCTTAGATCTCTTATTTCTTGAGATGTCTCAGGCACAGTGTGAGGTTCCAGGTCTACGATGCATTGCTGAACTTGCTAGATCACTCCTTCCAGTTGTGCCACCTACTGTGGAACTCGTTCTTCTATCTAGACTTTGATGATTGTCACAGAGAAGAGTGCTCTGTGAACCCGTTCATGTACTTTGATTTTATCTGTGAGCAACTATTCCTTGTCTTGTTGTAGCGCTACTTTCTCTTCCTCCCACATTGCTTGAAGAGCTAGTTTTTTTTGTTCTGCATTACTACACTCATCTAGCATATCTTTCTATGAATGTGCCAAATCTTGGGTAGCTTGCATTGTCTCTTCCTGAGCTCGTCGAAGGCGAGCTTCAACTTTATTGGCGATCTGGTGCAGTTGGGCTGGCTCATCTACTGGTTCTTTTGTTCCACTTGTTGAGGGTGCAATAGAAACTGTGTGGCTGGATTGTAGTGCCTGTTGCACTTCAGATAATTCACCCTTGATTTCGCTGAGTACCTCCTCCTGATTTTCTTCTTGCTTTTATGCGATCTCTAATGAAGCATAATTCAACGCAGTGACTAAGAATTCGAAGTTGTCTGATGTGAGTGTAGTCATAAAAGTATCCCTGGTGGCTTTGGATTTCTTTCTGGATGAAGGCTTTGGTGGGGTAACCTTCCTTTTCTTAGTTGGATCCTCTTCGTCTCTAGGCAGAGTAACTTCTCCTTTGTTTTGCTCGACTTTCGTGCCACCTAGTTCTCCACCATCATATCACTGCTCAGGTGAGGTCAAAGATGTCTCCATCGATGTGCTATGGCCATCATATACTTTGTCATTTTTCTTCGTTTTAATTGGTCCAGGTGTGTCTGACATAGTTTCTGGGCTGTCTACATTGGACATCTCTATGGGGTCTGCTGGAACAAGGAAGCCTGCTGACCAGTCCTTGGTAATCTCCTCCAAGTCATCTTTTGTCAATTTGTAACATGACTGGAGCTGTTGTTTATGCTCATCAGCGCGTGCTGTAATGTAGGTGAAGTGGTGGTCTGTGCTGAACTTAATTAAGGGTCTAAACCTTTAAATTATGTTCGGGGTGATGCGCGGTGTAGACTGGATTGTGATCTTCAACTGGTTGTAGTAGGCATGGAATATGGCATTGCACTACCACTATTTTCTCATGTTGCTAGAATACCATAGCGTACAGAACTTCGTGGCCAGTGGTTCGAAGGGTTCTATATTTGGGAAACTGGTACCTTCTAGTATCTCCCAGGCAATGAAAGAGATTAGTATGAGAAGCCAACTAAAGTGGAAGTCATACCCTTGGTCTTGCGCTTCTCTGCAATCAATATCTAGTTGGTTGACAGGGTATTGTGCCCAGTTCATCTGTAATCCCTCTCACACTTCCCTGCGAGGTCGACCATGAATCTGGTCACTTGAGTTGGTCTATTCTTATGAACTAAATTTCCTGCAATCAGCTAACAGGAAAGGCACACTACGCCACTCTGGATAGAGGCTACCTTGCCTTGCATTCCCTTCTCGACATCGCCATAGGTTTCTTTAATTCTCTACGCTAATGCTCGATCGGAGGTCTTACGAGGGTAGAGCTCTTGTGGGTCAGGGTCTTGCATGCTAAGCCTTGTGATCCGATTGATCAAGGTCGGATCCACAGTGATGTGTTAGTTTAGCCATAGGTATCCTCAGTGATAGCAAGATAGAAGAATCTTTACTCATGCATTCACCTCCTGGTGTCTGCAAAAGTGTGGGATCTTCATAACATTCAACAATGTAGACTGCACAAGGTTCTAGGTCCAAGGCTGTGGGACAATCTTCGAGTTCTTTCCCTTCGTCTTCGTTAGATACTTGTGTGGGGCAAGCATACTCTAGAATTTTCTGTCGCTGAGGTTGAATTCACTAAACTTCAACGCTGTGAGATTTACTTGATCGGCTCGAATTGTGCACACCCATTTCGAAAGGTACGCGGTCACCAAAGTACACTCAAAGTCTCTGGGTGCACTGTTGCAGTTAATCCCACCACTCAGAGGTCATATGTAAGTCGGTAGAATGCGTGGAATAAGCTTGGCGTTCACAATGTCGTCTATGTGCTTTCTTCTTGTCTCTGTCGTTGTTTGGGAAGGTCCTGCTCTACGAGCAGTTGAGGGAGAAGCTTGGACTCCTCCTGTTGATGACGCTTGCACACCTGCAGACATCCTTCTTTCTGACATGACTCTCTCAGTCATTAAGTCAACTAGCACTTCTTCGAGTGATTTCTCTACTGTGCTGAGCTCGTTCGGCATACAAGCTTGGGGTCGACTAGATCAGGTGTGAACTAGATTCAGAAACTGAAGTGGAGGGTATGGGAACAAGGCGATGATCATAGTGCAAAATAATCTCAGGCTGTGGGCTCAAGTTCTTAGTTAGAAAAATGTATTCTCGGTGTGTGGCACGGCGGAATCAGTAAGAAAGTTAGCAACGGTTTGCTTGCAACGGGTATGAGGCACCATTAACTCATGTTCAGTCCGTTTATGGTGCAGTCTAATGGTCTAGTGGTGAACCATCAATGATTTTCGACCCATTCGGAGCGGCAGTCGAATGGTTATATTAGCTTCCAACAATTATATTGCTTGAACTCGGCGAAGTGGCCTTTGTCGCTAGTCTGATATCTCGGTGAAGTTCAATTTCTGCAAGTTTCTCGTTCTACAAGGTTCCCTCTGAAGTATTTTGTAGTCTTTTGATATTATATCTCCTTTTATTTAGTTTCCTAGCCTTCTTTCTAGTGAGCTTTGTCTCAGGGATTCTCTTCCCATTTTGATTCTTATTTTCCTTGAACATAGGTACTTCGCGCTACTGATATTCTCTCCTAAGACCCAGGGGTAATAATTCTTCTTTTTCTCGGACATGTGCTTCGGTCTTCTGTGAGCCTTCTGACATTCTTTTAGCTTCAAAATCTGGGCCTCTAACGATAAGTGTCTTTGATCTGTTCTCCTATTCTTCAATCAATTGCGCAATCCTTCTGGTCATGAAATCTATTAACTCTTGTCTCTGTTGTTCTAAAACATTTTCTTCTTCTTTCTTTCTGGCTTGATCTATCTTAATCCAAGGTTTTCNACAAGGTTCCCTC
The DNA here is from genome assembly GCA_032191745.1 of Picea mariana. Lineage (NCBI taxonomy): Eukaryota > Viridiplantae > Streptophyta > Pinopsida > Pinales > Pinaceae > Picea > Picea mariana. Next base: position 9,458 of record JASDQU011443401.1, on the reverse strand, counting down.
TGAAGTATTTTGTAGTCTTTTGATATTATATCTCCTTTTATTTAGTTTCCTAGCCTTCTTTCTAGTGAGCTTTGTCTCAGGGATTCTCTTCCCATTTTGATTCTTATTTTCCTTGAACATAGGTACTTCGCGCTACTGATATTCTCTCCTAAGACCTAGGGGTAATAATTCTTCTTTTTCTGGGACATGTGCTTCGGTCTTCTGTGAGCCTTCTGACATTCTTTTAGCTTCAAAATCTGGGCCTCTAACGATAAGTGTCTTTGATCTGTTCTCCTATTCTTCAATCAATTGCGCAATCCTTCTGGTCATGAAATCTATTAACTCTTGTCTATGTTGTTCTAAAACATTTTCTTCTTCTTTCTTTCTGGCTTGATCTATCTTAATCCAAGGTTTTCCAAGTAACATAGTAAATGGGGCGTTGTTCTCAATAAACTTGATAATCTCGAAATATTCTTTTGTCGAAGTTCCATTAGCCTTCATAGATATCTGAGTGAGCTTTCCACATAGGGTCACCAGTTTTCCTCTAAAGAGTCCTATTCCTCTTAGTGAAGGGGTCATAGCAGGTCTTCGTATAGCTTCCCAAGTTCCCTCTGGCATGATGTTCACTAGTGTTTCTTCATCAAGAACATAGTCAATGTCGAAATCTCCTATTCTTACTTCATTGCATTCTTTTTCTTTAAAGATCTCTGATAACCTAAAATTTTTGTGGTCATTCAGGGTCTCTTTCATCTGTAGTAATACTTTCTCGGATTATTTCTAAGATTTGGTTATTTCTAGAGTTGTCTTAGGGTTTTCTTCATTCAGATTCATTCTTTCAAGCTTAGCAATCATTTTATGGCAATCCAACACTTCATGGTCCAAAGCTTTGCAACAAAGACAACTAGGTCTTCCACCCGGGCATTCCTTAGCTAGATGGCCTAGTTTTCTGCAATGGTAACATAGGGTTAATCCTCTCTTTCTTGTAAATGATCCCCAATCTCTTCTGTAATGCGCACTAGGATCATGGTAGCTAGCCTGCAAAAAATTCTTTCTAGGATCCTGCATCCATTGGTTAGTCCAAACATTCTTTATATGCATAGGTATAACATACTTATCATTATTCTTACCAGGTCTATTCATATCAAATTTTATTTCATCTAACAATGCCCTAGTTTTCAAGCTAGGATAGACTCTATCAAGCATACCTAGATCCATATTTTAGAAACAAAAATTTTCACTTATGTTACTTTTACAGAGCATAAAGCTTCTAGATCTAAAAACTTTTAGTTGTTCTTACCTCTATCAGAGCACAAAGATTACAGATCATACCTCTTTCTATATATTTGACCTCTTTTCTTCAGAAACTTCCACTTTAACCTTTCTTAGAGCACAAAGCATTCATATCTGACGTTTTTTCTTCATATCTATCCTTCCTCCTTTATCACAGATCTTCCAAAGTTTCAGGATGAATCTTTGCACAAATCTTCTTCTTTCTCAGTTCATAGCAATCACAGTTTCAGGTCCTAGCAACAGAACCATTTGTTGGCACAGGGGCAGACCCAAGGTTCAACGCTACAACAACGCACCAACAAAACCCTAACTATCGACCCTTTCGACAACACCTGCGAAGCAGATGAAGTCTCACCCGAGGTAGAGGTAGTGGTGGTTTCAGGACTCAGATGTCTGCAACCTTATCTGGGACACAGATCTGTGATTCAAACACTTAACAGAGCACTTAGCAATTAATCTTCATCAATATTCAATTCTTAGTAACAGCGCAGACGTACCCTAATTACAGAGTATCACAGTATGCAACCAAATCCATCATCTAATAACACTTAACATAACAGAAACATATTAGATCTAGCAGCTTCAAGCACTAAGAACATCCATATAGATCAGATCTAGCATTCATTCACATTATTAGGCACAAAGAAACATCAAATATATCTAACATTCATCACATAGAATTACATCGATACATCACACAAAGCAGAGCAACACAACATGTATGTTTTTCACCCCCACCCTGGGGCTACGTCCACCAACTCTTCTTCTTTATTAGTGTCTTCAATCGGTTACAACACACAGTCACCAAAAACCCTTCTGCGCACAGGATAGAAGATCTACGCAGCTCGCTAGATCCTTCTTCCTTGCGTTGTAGCACAAAGTCTTCTATAATCTCTATAATAACTTGCACTTAGCTATGTAACCCTTCTACAATCATGCACAGAGCACTACTAGCACTTAGATTACATCACATAGATAGGCTATTGTCCTCTTACTTACTTCGCCTAGACATCTATTTATACATACAAAAGTGGGCCTAAGCATCGGTGAACTCGTGGGCCGACATCCCTTTCCCATTACATTGTCCCAAAACCCAAAAAGGGGCCCGAAAGTGGGCCGAGATCCCATGATCTCTGCTTCATCTGGCGCTCCATCTTCAACAAACTGTCAAAGCCCCCAAAATGGGAAAATATGACCAAGTGTTCCTCAAAACTTGGTCAAGGGCCAACAAGTACCACAAGATTTAGGATATGATTCAGATGACGAGATGTGAATCACAGTTGTAGGTATTGTGAATTTAAACAAGAACGTGTCTATGATGTTTGCAAAACAAAGAAAATGATGTGATTTGGAATATAATAATGAAATAATCAAGTTATCTCCTAGTCATGAAGTGCTTCAAAATTCTCCAAAGAGGCCACATGAAGGTCCATTATACGCAGGTGACATGGATTTTGTCAGGAAGCGCAAGAATGTTGTTAATTCATTATCAGTAGCATCTATATGTTTGCTACTATTGTTGATATGTTGTGCATGGCTAGTAGTGGAAAATATGAATGCAGATAGATGTGTAGGTCCAAGAATGATTTATTATGTTATCATCTTTATTTCATCCTACATCCTTGTTATCCAGCTGATTGTAATGATCTAAGTGGTCTAGACATGGGGAAGAGACATTGGTCGAGTGGGGAGGCATCTCCCTCATTTAATGTAAATCTTTTGGAGGTCCAAAAGCCTCCCAATGGAGAGGAATGATCCAGGAGGATCCATGAATTCTCACAAAGGTCTAGGAGGATCCAAAACGCTCACAGGGGCCTAGAAGGGATAAAAAATGATAAAAAATTGAGCATATTGAAAGCTCTTTAAAAAAAATTCAATGCATAGACCTTGTCACAAGCTTTCCAATGGCATAAATGGTGCCTCAAATGGAGTCTATATGCAAACATTATGGATGGTCAAAGTCTAGGTCAACCATGAAGAGACATGTGGCAAGATTTGAGAGAGACACGTGGCAGGCTCACAGGTTGACAAGTGGCAGCTCTAGATACTAATAAGTGGCACTAGACAAGTAACCTGGTAGGGTTATTCAACAACTGAGTTGGAATCCAACTGGTCCAATCATTTAATGACACATGGCATAGGTTAGCCAATTAGAGGTTGCCAAGTGGCAGCCCCTCATTGGCTAGTAATTTGACTAAGCGATGCATAGGAATATGGATTTATTTTTCTTTTTGGGATATCACAGTTGTTACCAGGCCTGATTCTATTCATCCTCTAGCCCACATACGAGGGGGAGTTACTGATCATCATCACCTAGGATGATATTATTGGCTCTTTGGCACATAGGAGGGGAGCCTATGGATCTAAACAGGCAAGACTTTTCAATACCTAGGCAATACACATACCCATAGGATTACTTTACACGAGACCGTCTATTCTCGCCTATTGGAGAAAGATATCGATAGCCCGATAATCAAAATAGATTAACTAGGAACATCAAAAAAGGTCGGAATAGGACTTGTTGGAACTATAACTTCATCTGCTCAGACTTAAACTAGATTTGCTGACATTGAAATCCGATAACCTAGCTCCAAGTAAATTGAGTAAGCTTAAACTTCTTTTGGTGCTCGCTCGGATGCTGGCTAAGATGCTGACTCAACTGTTGCCATCCTTGCTTTTGTTGGTTCCTTGTTAATCAATCATAGAGCTAGATGCTTATAATGGTAATATCTAAATATTATGGGTATAATTCAGTCGTGTGCATAGGTGTTCCCCTCGACTAGCTAGCTAGGAGGAATTGTATCTCGTATCCATATATAAATGGGTGTAGGTGGTGGGATCTCCTGTTCTCAAGGTTTTATGAGGACAAAATGGGATTATAGGCGGTTGATTAATGAATGAATCTATGCATAATTATCAGTAGTTAGTTTGACTAAAATGAAGGATTTAATGATGATGTTTCCAGTGGAGATCTGTAATCTCCACTTAGACCTGCTGGTTTGTTTGTGCTTCTGATTTGACGATGAGTAGGGTGGTTGTTACTCCTGGTTCATAGGTTGGTGGTGGGTATGGTTCTAAGCTCTAAATATGGGTCTAATTCATAGAGTAGCAATCTAGTATTGTCTTATTGTAGTGCAGGATGCTAAAATATGTGGTGGTTTTTAGTGTAGATAAAATCTTCACGATGACTTCATCTACTTCTATTATTTGCATAGAAGATATATTCAAAGGGAATGTATTACATTAAAAAGGAATATATTTTGGTAATCTTGTCATTTGTCTTAATATACCTTCCCATACTACTTTGTTTTTACCCTTCTTGAAAAGAAAAAATAAAAAAACAAATTCTGATTCAATTTAGATACAACTCCTCAAAAGTATAGAGACCAATTAGAATCAACATGAGTTATCACCAAACTATGATCTTGAGGTTCTATAATAACTATGCAAGTTGTTCATTATCCATTAATCTATCATAACTCATATATATTGTTCTTCATTAGTTTAAGTGGTATCTTGTATATGTTCTATCTCTACTAAAGTACTAGTACTTACACCTTCTTCAGTTAAGGTTTAAATTCCAATTCCTTCATAAATTGGTCTTCTAGCTATAGGAATCACTCCTTCTACAAGTAATTGTTTGAACACTGAGATCCTACAGGTTTCCAACTTACTCATTTTTGGCTTAAATATTTACAAAGGCCTAGTGGTAATTACATCTGAAAATGTACCAAGAGAAGTATATGGTGGTCTACAAACTTTTTCAATAATAGAAAAAAACGAAAAAAAAACAAAAATTTGAAGTAGAAGACATAATTGGAGCTGTGGTTCAAGTAGTTTCATATGATGAAGATATGCCTCTAGAATCCCATTTAATCATAGTAGGGTGCCCTTTCTCTATAACATGTTTTGTATCTAAGTCCACCACAGAAATGTCCTATGATAATTTATGCACAATTGTGTTTACAACTGGAATAATCAATTGAATTTGTTGTGCATCAGTATCTTGTGAAGTCCCTTCTTGTTGTAAACTCTTTTTATTCTAATGAATCTCCTTCTATTATTTATTTATGCAAATTAGAGGTATAAGTGGAGATTACAGAATATCCACGAAACGAACCTCTATATTTAATCACCTGGATGACCGCCATTAGACTCCAGTGTAGGGGTGGGTGATTCCACCTGGAAGATATTCCATTGGGCTATAACTTATGGGAGTTCATCGCTAAACTTGGTCACTTTTAGGTGCATCTAGACGTAGTTGGTAAAATTAGTCTAGTTTGACTCATATTTTATCCTTTAGGATAGGTATTGAAGACCTTCATCCATGTTTCTACTTGCATTTGTAGATCACATACACACAATGCATTCATTGAGCGCACATTGCACTTCCTTACCTCACTCGAACCATTCGTCACTTTGGTCGTAAGACTATTTTCTCTAGTTTGTACATTAGATCCGTAAATAGCTCATTCTCACATACCCGAGCTCACATCTAATCGCATCACTCATAACCTTTGTGGAGTAGGTCACCTTTGTTTTAGGGTTGAGGTGGTACCTCCTCCTAGTGACACCACTGGTGTGCAAGTATTGAGTGCGACTATTGAGATTAACTTCACCCGATCTCATGACCATTCACAAGCCCTTGCATTGACATCGGAGTGGATATGATAAGGTAGGATAATTGATAAACTCATTTAATTGTTCAATAAAATCATTTTCTCATTCTTGTTTCATTTAGTCATTGGATTTTCAAGGGTTGCTTCAAATAATAAGATTTATTGCTCTGTGGGTACAAATATTTTATATAGTGAGATYCTAGAGGATTTATTATAACCAGAGAACATGTCATGGAGTATTCAATTTTCATGGGATTCTCTATATCAATTACAGAGGAGAAAAAAGGAGCATAAATCATATCAATCTATATACCATGMATCATACAATTAAGCTAGATCTTGTATCATGGTTTTGCATCTCGATGTATCATGGCAATTACCCGAGGGTGAATCATATATATCATAGCTTGCACTAGACAAGTAACTTGGTAGGGTTATTCAACCACTGATTTGAAATCCAAGTGATCCAATCATTTAATGACACATGGCACAGGTTAGCCAATTAGAGGTTGCCAAGTGGCAGCCCCTCATTGGCCAGTAATAGTTTATTATGTCAAAAATCATTTAATGACACATGGAACAGGTTAGCCAATTAGAGGTTGCCAAGTGGCAGACCCTCATTGGCCAGTAATAGTTTATTATGTCAAAAATATTGTGGAGTATGGGGGTTCGACCCATGAACTCCATAGCCACCAACGACTTATCACAAGCTCCATTTCCAACGCACCACATGATGGTTCTTATCCAAACTATGACATTTGATATATTTAAATTAATATAAGTTTCATATGGAGGAGGAAATGGACCAAGGGCTAGCCCCCCAACCCCCCCCGGTCATTGTACATACTATATGGCCCACCATATAGCGTGGAGAGATCTTAGCACAAAGTTCGATGAGAGTTTTTGTTTGAGATGTAATATATATATATATATATATATATATATATATAATGTGCCAACGAATATTACAAACACTCCAAGTTTCATGTGGGATTTATTACCATATATGTTAAAATAACCATATGTTATGGTTATAACAAAGTATGACCGTTCCGAAGAAAATTGCATGGAGGTTTGGTTTATATATATCATATTTATAACAACTAAACCAACGTGCCTGTAAATTTGGGTGTGACAACCAATTAAATTAAAGGTTTTGTTATGGAGGTTTTAACCAAAAGATGCCCTTTTGGATTATAAAAAGGGATCAATTCTCAATGTAAAGGCATGGGGGATTTCATGAGATTGCATATGATTTTTTTTTGGAGTTCAAATTTTAGAGTTGAGAAGGGAGTTTGATGTAAACTTTTTTTTATGTTTTTATGTTCTTAGAAGATATGTTCACAGTCTTGAAGCCAAGTTTTGTAGTCTTTTTGGGATTTATAGGGTATTTATAGTCATCAAAATTGGTTTTCCGAGACAAAGTCGATGGTGATAATCTTATCATTCATTTGTAAGCCATAATTTTGCAAATTTGAGATTTGTGAGCTGTAAGAGATCCATTGGGCACTTGTAAAATATATGTATATTGTTTATAGTCATTGGATTCAGTTTTTCGGGACGATGCAAAATTTGAAATTTGTAATTGAGTTTGAGTAACAGGAAAGAAGGTCAATGTGAAACACAATTATTTCTTTCATGTGATTTTGTATATGCTCATGTATGAATGATTATGCAAGTTATGTTCATTAGTTAAAGTGTTTGGTTAAGTAAGATAAGTCACTTCCATGCTATAAGCACTGTCAATAAAAGAATATTGGAATAAGAAAGTGGTGTCATACTTAATGCTATTTGAGGATCAAGTGATATTAGAGACACTCGGTTTAGATCAAGTGGTGTATGAGTTCTATCCATTTTCGGGTCAACGTCCTCGTATCTTTTCATTCATCCCATTAAGAACAAATCTATGAGAAGGGATCTTAATTTTACAACTAGAGGATGATTGGTCTAATGAAGTAAAGGAAAACATCGAGAATGAAGTTATTTTTATACCTAAATACGCGGGATATAATTCGGAATTTGATGGAGTTTTGAGACTAAATAGAAGAATCTATGTACCGCCAAATGAAGAATTGTGAAACTTGATTTTAAAAGAGGCTCATAGAGAATTTTACATGGATCATCCTGGAGTCAAAAAGATGAGCGTTGATCTAAAACCCTTATTTTTATAGAAGGGAATGAAGATCGATATTTTAAATTTTGTGGCAAGATGTCTTGAATACCAGCAGGTGAAGGATGAGCATAGGCATCCAACATGATTGTTACAACCACATGCAATACCAAAATCTAAATGGGAAAATATATCTATGGATTTTATTGTTAGACTACCTCTTACAGAAGGAAGACATGATTATATTTTTGTAGTGGTTGACACTCTAACAAAGAGTGCTCATTTTATTCTAGTACAGACTACTTATCAGGCTCTGGATATTGCGAGAGTTTTTATAAAGGATATTGTGTGATTGCATGGTGTACCAAAGAAAATAATATCAGATAGAGGAGCAGTTTTCACAGGAATATTTTGGACCAGTTTTCAGGATGCATTGGGACCACAACTAAACTTTAATACTACTTATAATCCTGAAATGGATGGAAAAATAGAAAGGATGAATCAAATTATTGAAGATATTCTAATAATGTATGTAATGGACCAAAAAAAATGTTGGGAAGAGTTATTACCATTAGTTGAGTTTGCATATAACAATATTTATCAGAGTTCCATTAAGATGGCACCATTTGAGTTTTTGTATGGAAGACCCTGCAAAACACCTCTAAGTTGGGACATGCTAGAAGATAGAATTCTAGTAGGACCTGAAGTAATACAAGAGATGGAGGATCAAATGAAAATGATCAGATAAATACTTAAGAATAAGATAGAAAAAATAGCTATGTAGATGCACATAGAATTAATCGGAGCTATGACGTTGGAGACAAAGTATTTTTGTGAGTGAAACCGCAAAAGAGTTCTATTAAATTTGGTAAAGGTGTTAAAATTTCTCCTAGATACGTGTTATAACCCTAAATTGCACTATCCCTGCTTACCTGGCATCAGGCCTACTCATGCCTCTTCCTAGCCAAAGCCATGCTGAGTAATTCCTCAAAAAACCACTTAAAACAAGCAACCCGCGCCCTAACTGCTCATTGGGCGCAGGCATCTGCTTGTTGTCCTTATACTACA
>JASDQU011443399.1:23141-33268 GCA_032191745.1 Picea mariana | reverse complement strand
ATAACACCGCGCATAGAGTGCATGATGCAGTCTCACCCGAGATAGATTAATGGGGTATGCAAGACTCATATGTATGTAGTCAGGGAAGGGATTGGGAATGCGATCTGTGTATTTTTCTTATGCATCATATTTGTTACTCATTCATCTAGATCTATTATTCATTCATCAAGGAATCTATGCATTCATGTTGTCATAATCTAAGCTAAACATCCATTCTTTAACTGATAAATATCCTAAACAGTAAAATAACCATTCACACACATTAACACAACAGGGTTACCGTGGTTCACCCCCCGGGGCTACGTCCACAAAGATTTGGCTCTTCTTCTCTTGTGTTCATCATTCTTCAAAATCAACACTGCACACATTACATTATCCATTATTACAACCAAAAACTATGAAAAGTTACATCTGTGAGGCAGACTAGACCACCCCAGGCTCCACAGCCTGCGACCTAACCCTAAAAAACCCACTCTCTAGCTCATTAACCATATCGCTAGATTATTGACCAATCACTATCTTATTCAGACCAACCTCTACTAGATCTCCTAGGCCTTTATTTATACTACTCGATTGGCTCATAGCCATTACAATCATATCAAAAACCCTAACCCTAACCCTAACATGGATAGTTCTTTTCCGCATGTGTGCCACACTGATTTTCCTCATTCTTCAACATGTTGTTTTTCCTCCATCTTCTGCATGTTTCTTTTCCTCCATATATGGCGTGTGCTCCAAAATTGTCTTTTCTCCCCAAAATAGGCATGTGCCAACAATTGGTTAGATCTTGTTGAAATTTATTTTCCCTAGATTCTCTCGTTGTGTAGAACATACCTTGGTTCTCCAAGTTTGGCTGAGTTTTGAGTGAGGTTTTTTGAGTCACCCCTTGGCTCTCTCACCAAAGTAAAAATTGTCTCCTTGTTTAGTGGGAGTTTTGATTATGTGGTCGAGGACGAAGGAACTCAGACTCGAGCGATGGAAGTGTTATGGAAATATTAGGTATACTATCTCTTGTTGCACACTTTCTGACTCATTTATATATAGATATATCTTCTGCCCCCTACAATTCCTTGAGTCATTTTGATTATATGCATTACATTAGAATGTTAAGAATTGTGGTTATACTGTTGACTTGAAGTTAATTAGGGTTTTGTGTTTTGTAATCTATTTTGGATTATTCTAAATTTTAATTCGGAAATGAGAAATGTACCATTTGGTCGATTGTGTGTATGTGTAATGAAATTTCATGTTGGAATTCCATTATCCAAATTGTTCATAGAGATTAAACCTAGACACTATGTATAAGGCATTATCCTCTTCATTTTCACTGTATTTGAAAATATTAAGAATTAACCATAGGGAAAGATAGTCTATTAATCTATTATTTACTCTATTGGTAAGAATCCTACCCTTATTAGGGATTATAACCTAATGCATCAAAAAACCATGAAACAAAACTAGCAACTCCACTAAGGAGAATTCTTTGAATTCCTCTGCTTGGGTTGGTGTTTTTAATTTCTAGTAGGATTAACCTATAGATTTTGTTGAATTTACTAGTTTGTTTCTTAGTGAACTCAGGAACATTAATTGAATATTTTCTTTATCTTTGAAATTTCTTTTTACCACCCTCCTCTATACCTCTGAATGGTTTTGTGTGTTAACATTCACATACAACATGTTTTTTTGTTGTTATACTACTTACATGCACATTCTTGCATGAATGAGGTGTTATTTAATAGACCACACACAATACAAATATTTCTATAAAGTATCCCATGTGCATACCTGTAAGTGGAAATAATTTTTAAATTTATTAAACTATAGGATGAGATTTCAAGGTTTCTTCTAAAATTTGTGAGTACTTTATTGTGTTTTAAGGCCTAGTATAGTCAAGTTAATTGGTGTCATCTTAGGTTCATTGTTTCCAAGTTTCAAGTTCAACTACTTTTTCTTCTTCTTGTTTTAGGCTTAAGGTTTGAGATATATTAGTGAAATGGCATTTCCATGTTAGTTGTTATTACTATTTTTCATTTTAGGAGTTTGGAAGAGTTGCATGGCACTGAAAAAGTAGATTATATTTATTTGCATCATTAATTTTGAAGCAGTAAGTTCATGTTGTTTCATCAAAAAAAAAGTGTGTGTGTGTGCATGCATATTGGAATTTCTTTATCATTCCAATGATGTTGAGTCTAAAACACCATCTCAATTTCACTCCATTAACTTATTTGAATAATAAAAAACCCCTAAAACTAATACTAGTTTACAAATAATTAGACTCATTTTTCTTATTAGAAAACCAATAGTAGTCTAGGTTAGAGCCTCAGTGTAGGATTGGAGAATAAATTCTCCAAGGCTATCAAAATTGAAACTAGGAATTGACTAAAGAGTGGTAAATATCGGTAGTATTGAAAAGTACTTTGTTAAGACCTAGACAATGCCCCATTTTATGTGTAAAACCATTATTAATCCCTAGATATTGAATTATTACATTTATAGTATTATATTTGTATGTAGGATTTGAACCTCTTCATCACACCCTTTCATTATAATTGTACTCTTTGTCTCCTATATATATACCAAGGAGACCTAGTCTTAGGATCATCTTATCTCAACTCATGTCATATTATAAAGTGGATGTATTGTAAATAGAGGTTTTCCCCTTGAAGTGGACTATAATTAATTGATTTTTTTATCATTTTTAAGGCATTGGATCATAACATTTAGTATCATAGCATTGATCCTAGGGTTTTTCTTCTCCAATAAATTCATCTTAGATTTTTTTTCTATAATTTTGTTTATAAGACGATTCAAATAGCGAAAATTGGAGGTTATTTAGAAGACACAACAAGGTAGTTTTGGTAAACTTTTCATCTTTTGGGTATTTATACTTTCAGAGATACACCCTGTGGAAGAAARGGTTTTTGACTAGTCCTATTAATAGTCTCAAACAAGTGTTTTGGGTAAATTAGTCATATGTTCTTCAAAGATGATCCAAATTCAGTGAGACTAGTTGCATTTGAAATAAGATAGTGTATAGTATTTCTGGTACAATTTTTAGAATCAGATATCAAATATTGGTCRCATGGAATTTTGTACAAGTTCACTCTCCCAGAAAAGCCAAAAATTAGAAAGGTTTGGAAAAGTTATACTAACTTTCACTTGGCACATCCAATTTTGGTCAGACTTGTGKAATTATAGAGAATACATTGTAGAGTAATATAGGCAGAAAATTTAGACCCGAAAGGGTCRAAAATTCATAAATACACCAAAAGGAAGGTTGGCTAGGATGACAAACTCCAAATTAAGGGTTTGGAAGGTATGTAACTTACAATTGACATAAATTTTTATTGGAAGATCTATTTTTGGTGATTCAAAATTTGTGATAAAGAGGAAAAMGGGGAGTATTGTTATTTTTATTCTACATGGGTCCAAAAAACATTTCAACACCAATTAAACCCCCAGAAGTCTCATCTATAACTCATAAAGAAAATGATGAAATACATCGTAGGCTATCCAAATTGGAGGAACACCTTAATGATTTGAGTATAACAAGTAATGATTTTGTAAACTCACAAAGACAAATTCAAGAAATGGAAAGGAATATGGATGAAATGGAAAATAATATGGAAGAAAATAAGAATGACATGAAAAAAAAGATGGAAGAAAATAAGAATGACATGAAAAAGAAGATGGATTAAAATAAAGAAGAAATACAAAAATCCATGATGGAATTGAAAAATTCCATGTCTTCCATGATATTTCAGGCTCTAGATGAGAGACTCCCTAAAGGAGATATCAAAATGCAAGGAACTCAAGAAAATAAAGGTAGTATTTAGGTTGAACAACCTACCAATAATAAGCAATTTTGATGAGTTCCTTTCATTTTGATATCTCCTTCAGGGAGTACAACCTACCAATAATAAGCAAATTTAAGTGTATTTAACTCTAATAGTGGAGTTAATTATGGCGAGGGTCCTAAATTAAACTTTCCCAAGATTGAATTAAAGAAGTTTGATGGTACAAAGGTCTTTACCTGGGTGAACTAAATATAGAAATATTTTGAACTACATAATATTATGGATGATAAGAAAAGGATTCACATAGCAACTTTGAACTTTGAGATAAAAATATATCAATGGGATCAATGGATAGTGAAAAGTCATACCCATTTATATGATTACACTTGGGGTTTATTTACAAGAGAATTAGAAGTACAATATGGGAAAGTTTGGGAACATGACTACTTCAATCAATTGATAAAAATCAAGAACTTATGTGATATTGAAAATTATAATTCAGAATTTCAGGTATTGGCCACAAGGGTGGATAAAATAAGTGATGATTTTTTTTTGGAAGCTTACATGGGTGGGTTAAAAGAATACATTAAACATGATACTTTCTTAAGACGTCCTACAGATATTATGGAAGCTATGCAAAATGATCCTCATATTTAAGCCAAAAATAAGTCTACACACAAGTCTATCATTGGAAGCAGAGATCATTTTGGGGGTCATAAGACAACCATACCTCAACCAACAAGGTTGACACCTCAACAAATGGATTAAAGAAGAGAAAAAGGAATATGTTTCAATTGTGACAACAAGTGTAGTAAGGGGCATAAATATGGTGAAAATAAATTATTCTACATAGACTGTGACGAGGAAGAAGATAGTGTACCTAAACCAACAAGGTTGAAACCTCAACAAATTTATGAAAGAAGAGAAAAAGGACTATGTTTAAATTTTGATAGCAAGTACAGTAATGTGCATAAATGTGGTGAGAACAAATACTACATAGACTGTGAAGAGGAGTATGATCAGAAATTGGAACCTCTACAAGATCCAGATATAGAAGAAACTACTCCAATAATATCTTGTCATGCATTGGCTTGGATAAGTACTCCACAAAATTTAAAGATACAAGGATACATCAAAAAGAGAAAGGTAATGTTATTGATTGATTCTGGTAGTACCCATAATTTCATCAATTACAAATTAGCAAAAGATCTCAATTGCTTTGTATATCCCACACTAGAGTTTCGTGTAATGATTGGAGATGGAGGTACCATAAATTGTTTAGGGAAATGCAATAGCATTAAGCTCAAAGTGGAGGAGTATTTTTTGGATAGCCCCATGATTTCCATCGAAATTGGGGGTGTTGATGTTGTATTAGGGGTCCAATGGTTGCAATCACTGGGAATAGTGACCTTTAACTTTCAAGATCTTTTCATGATATTTTCCTCAAAAGGAAAAGAAATTGAGCTTATATGTATCCAAGGGAAACCCTCTAAAGTGATAATCTCTAATCGCATGAAAAAATTACTTAAAAAGGGACACCAGGGTGTATTTGCACAATTGTGCTCACTTGATGTTCAAACATCTATATCATCTGCTCCATTAGACCTCCAAATAGTTATCAACTATAATTCCAAGGTATTTGGTGAAATGCATAAGGGTCTTCCACCTGCACGAGATCATGACCATGACATTCATTTACAACCAGGAAATGTACCACCTAACATCAGGCCTTACAGGTATCCATATGTATAGAAGAGTGTGCATGATCCAGGGAATGTTAGAGGTCGACATAATTCAACCTAGATAAATTTATTTCTCTTCACCAGTAGTGATGGTTACAAAAAAGAATGGTTCATGGTGTATGTGTCTAGATTATAGACAACTCTGCAAAATCAGTATCAAAGACAAGTTTCCTATTCTTTTCATTAATGAATTATTATATTAATTGCACGGAGAAAAATTATTTACTAATATGGATCTTCGTTCGAGATATCATCAAATCAGAATGAGGTAGGAAGACATTTCTAAAACAACTTTTAGAACACATGAAGGTCATTATGAGTTTTTGGTTATTCCATTTGGACTTACTAATGCACCTTCAACATTTCAAAGCTTGATGAATTCTATTTTCAATCCCTTCGTTAGGAAATTTGTGTTAGTATTTTTTGATGACATATTAATCTATAACAAATATTGGGAAGAGCATGAACAACATGTTGACAAAGTATTACAACTATTGGAAGAGAAAAAACTATATGCAAAGCCTTCCAAGTGTTCCTTTAGGGTTTAGAAGTGGAATATTTGGGTCATATTGTATCTCATGAAGGTGTAAAAGTGGACCCTAAAAAAATTAAATCTATGAGGGAATGGTTGATTCCCAAAACCTTGAATAAAATTAGATGATTCTTAAGGTTAACATGTTATTATTGCAAGTTTTTCAAGAATTATGGTCAAATAGTAGCACCTCTAACAACATTATTAAAGAAGGAATCATTTTCTTGGTTTGAATAAGAAATTAAATCTTTTGAAAAACTTAAGGACGCTATGTGCACTACTCACGTCCTACTGGATTTTACAAAAAAACATTTATTGTGGAGTGTGATGCCTCAGGCCATGGAATTGGTGTAGTTTTAACTAAACAAGGAAGGCCCCTTTCCTTTGAAATTATCCATACAACATGCAGTTCAGAAATGACGCCCTTACCTAATAGGAATACACTTCAAAGTAAAAACATATCAAGATAGTTTGAAGTACTTTTTGGAGCAATGCTTATCTTCAGAAGAGAAACAAAAATGGGTTACACAAATGCTAGTTATGACTTTGAAATTATCTACAAAAAAGGAAAAAATAGTGTTGTGGTAGATTTGCTTTCAAGGAAAGAAGAAGAAATATAAGGTTCACTATGTGTTATTTCTATTCCACAATTTGATTGGGTGGAAGAAACAAGGATATAATGGAAGCAATATCAAGAGGTATGCAAGATCATTCAAAAAATACATGAGGACCCCTGATCATTAGATTTTTTTGTATGGAATAGTGATTTGTTATGGTATCATGATCACCTACATTTATGTAAGAATTCCCAACTCAAACAAAAGGCCCTTCTGGAATTGCACACTTCTCCTATAGGAGGACATTTAGGATTCTTGAAAACATACCATGGGATCAAGAAGGTTTTTTCTTGGAATATCTTTAACTGATGTTCAAAAGTTTGTCTCTAAATGTTAGTCTACCAACAAAACAAGGGAGAAAAAATCAAGACTTCGGGTCTCCTACAATCATTAGCTATACCAAGTCAACATTGGAAAAAAGTTTCAATGGATTTTATTATAGGTTTACCCAAATCCGAAGAAAATACTGTCATCATGGTAGTAGTGGATCGACTAGAAAATTATACCCACTTTTTCACTTTTTCTAATCCTTTTAAAGAAATCAAAGTAGCCACAAAATTCATGGAAACAGTTCAAAAGCTAGACGGAGTCCCCAAGATTATTGTAAGTGACGGAGATCCAATTTTCACTGGAAATTTTTGGACTGAATTATTTTCTCTTTTGGGTAATTAATTGGCTCACAACTCATCTTACCACCCTCAATCCGATGGGAAAACTGAGATTGTGAATAAATTTATAGAATTTTATCTTCGTTGTTTTGCATCCAATAAACATACACAATGGGTCAAATGGTTTCCTTTGGCATAATGGTGGTACACCACATCCTTCCATACTTCATAAAAAAATGTCCCCATTTCTGGCACTGTATGGATATGATCCTCCATCCATTACATCACCCTTGAAAGGGAATATAAAGGTTCAAGTAGTCGAGGACCACATAGGTAACCAACAAGAGGTTCTCAAACTATTGAAGGAAAACTTGGTTACGACACAAAATAGGATGAAACAACAAGCATATCAACATCGCAGTGAAAGAGAGTTTGAAGTGGGAAATTSGGTATTTCTAAGGMTACAACCATATAAACAAAAATAAGGACAATAAATTAGCACCCAAATATTATTCCCCCTACAAGTTTTTGCAAAGGATTGGAATTATGGCTTAAAAATTAAAGTTTCCTCCATCTTCATGTGTACATCCAATATTCCATGTTTCTTTCTTAAATAAGGTAATCAACAACAAGATCCCGGTCCAAAATATTTAAATAGAGATTAATGAAGAAGGGAAAACCATACTAGAACCAGAAACAATCCTTGAAGCAAGAATTAAGAAACTAAGAAATCAAGCAATCACAAAGTACCTTGTCAAATGTAAGTGTTGGAAAATTGGTTGTCATTGATGTCAACTTTAGAAGAAGTTTAGAAGCCCCTAGAAGTGATGGGTGTATTTGAATAAGTCTCCAAAGTGGTCCCCTTATGGTGTATCTTTAAGTATGGCCCTCACAAGAAGACGCTTTGAAGAAGTCTACAAAATACTTGGAAATACGGTTAATTGGTTAAATGGTCAAGAAGCCCCAAAGGTGTTGCAAACAAGAAGTTACAGGTTGGACCTAAAGTTAAATAAAGAAAGTGAAAACAAAAAAATATAGATCATCCCTAAAGTTAAATAAATAAAGTGCAAACAAGAAGTTACAAGTCGACCCAAAAAATTAAATAAAGGAAGTACTTCGAAAAGTATAGATACAAATCAAAGAGCCTCTCATTATCATCAAGTAAGTGTGGCACATAGCYAGAATAAGTGGGTTTTCACTTGTGTTAGGAGTATTGGTGAAGTTTAGTAAAGTAAATGTTTGCRAGAGTGAAGTGTACATAACTTTCTAAGAGCAAAGTGTATGGATCTTTCTGAGCTTTAAGGGTGGAAGGAAGGGGTAAGGAAAGGGGGTTGGAGCCTTCTTCCAGTTGGATATGGAGAATAGAGGGAGTCATAGATTCCTTTAAATTGGAGCCTGTAAACTAGGGGGTTGGTGCCTTCATCCAGTTGGTGCTGGAAAATCTTGGAAGTTGTAGCTTCCTTTGAATGTAATATTTTTATTATATAATAAAAACATTCTGTGGATTTCCACACAAATCTATTGTGCACTGTGTATTTCTTCTTCTTCTCCTATTGTAGATTGGATACATTATTTGATTGAAAATTAAAGTTGTAAAAAGTGATAAATTGTACTTGATATTGATTCACCCCCCCTCTTAGTATCAACAATTGGTATAGGAGAAGTTTACCTTCATAATAGTTTAATCACTAAAAGGAAGATCGTGAGAAAAAAATGGAAGGTCGCATTCCAAATGGGATTCAACCATTTTATGGAAAAAATTATGCATACTAGAGAAACATAATGAAAACTTACTTGACAACTTGAGGAGTATATATCTAGCTCTCAGTTGTCAATGGCTATAAAGTTCCAAAAAACACTCCAACCTATCCAAATGAGAAGAAATTAATGAGTTGTAATTCAAAGGCCATGCATGTTATCATGAGTGGATTGACATCAACTGTTTCTAGCAAGGTGATGGGTTTCAACACAACTAAATAGGTTTGGGACAAAATTAAAAAGATTTATGAAGGCTATCTAAAAGTCAAGCAGGTCAAGCTCCAATGACATAGAGCATAGTTTGAAAATATGAAAAATGGATGAAAAATAAGATATTGCAGCCTATTTACTCATAGTATATGAAGGTACCAATGCCACCATAGGATTAAGAGAATAATTTTAAGAATCCTTGGTTGTATAGAAAGTGTTGGCATCACTTCCTTTGAGATATGATGCCAAGGTCTCGACAATTGAAAAAACTAGGGATTTGACCAAAATGAAAATGGATGAGTGATCTAGGTGGATATTGGTGGCCACCCAACTTTTCCAACTGGCTCAAAACAACTTTATGGGAATTTTGGCAATTTACTATTTTTAGCAGGTTTTAACTTCCAGGGCCATTTTGAGGGCCTAAATGAAGGTTTTTCGAGATCGAGGTTCTCAATTATAGTTTAAGGAATGATTGAACCCCCAAAAATAATCTCCTCGATGATACCTTTCCAACGAGCTATTATACGCCTAAAATAGAGATCGTACGCAAAAGTTACGACCCCAGGAAGTTGATGTACCAACTTACCCAAACGGGGCCCACATGACGTTTGGCGCTTCATCTCCTAGGGTTAGGTTTTTGGATGTCTAGGGTTTTTTGAATTCCTTTTTATTGTAAAAAGGCCTCCAGAGCCTCATTGTAATCATCTTCTTGCGAATTCGAGTAGCTGTCACATCTCTTCTCATAGATAAGCTGCCACCATTCTAGCAAGTCTTTCACTCTGTATTTTTTACAGTCTCTGTACATTTATTTCATTAATATAAATCGTGTATTACTATATCTCTGTGTTTATGGTTGCATCTCT
>JASDQU011443399.1:7449-23041 GCA_032191745.1 Picea mariana | reverse complement strand
ACAAATTGAATAGTTTCAAAGAAGAGAATCATGATCTTGAAAATAAAATTAACAGCTTGAAGGAGTATTATATAAGAATATTGAATATTATGAGAAATTAAAATCATAATTGGATCACACAAGAAAGGAGCTAACATTGAAAATGGAAAAATTGGAGAAATTTGAAAGAAGTACTGAAAAGTTAGATGAAATTATTAACAATCAGAGATCACCTACTGATAAGACATGACTTGGATACAATAATAGTTTGAAGACAACAAACACATATAAAAAGGACAAGAAAGATGAAGGAAATTCTAGAAACTATGAAAATACCTTAAGAAGTGGGATCAACAATCAAAAGAGAGTTGAAGAACAACATAAAAATGACACCTCTAGCTGGAACATAAGATCATAATTCAAAAGGGGTGAGACACCAAGAAGGTCCTTTCCTACCAGGTATGAGAATATTTTTCTTGGTCATTGTTATACTTGCAGAAACTTTGGACACAAAGCAATTCATTGTAAAATCAATGCAAGAAACAACTATATGAGAAACAAAAATGATTATGGATATCCAAGGGACAATCATATAAACAATAGATATAGAAATGATTATGGATCTATCAACATAAATTAGTGACAAGGATAATTTTRAGRATGGAAATTTATTTTGAAATGTAGAAACCTTGGCGAATCTTGCTGGTCCTTTATATGACAACTACAAATGTTCGGCGATATTTTTGTTAAAATATTCAAATTTATAAGGATTTGTTTATAGTTTTTATAATTTTTTTGCGATTTTTAAGGTAAAATAATTTTTTCCTATAKAATTTGGGMAAATAATTTTTAGAATGAAGAATCGGTTTTTGGGAAAAGCATGGAGAATTATCCCATGGGCGAAATTTAGCCCCTAAAATTTTCCCTATAAATTAAAATCCATTTGATCCAATGATGGATCAAAATATTGTATGCTAAAAATGCAATAATCTTGCTCACAAAGCAAGAGATTACAGAAATATGAAAGAATATTCCCCTATTCCAACCACAATATGGAAAAGGAAAGAGAACCCAAACAAGGAAAATTGTCAATTAGCACTGATTGTTGAAGATAAATAAGACAAATGGTACATAGACAATGGGTGCTCAACACACATGAATGGGGATAAAAACAAATTCATTCGCCTAAAGAAAGGAAAAAATGGCAGAGTGGAATTTGTAAATGACTCCTTTGTCAAAATACTTGGAAAAGGTGTAGTGAGTCTTGGAAATGAAAATGTAAAAGAAGAAAATGTCTTATTGGTTGAAGAATTGAAGAATAATATCCTTAGTGTCAATAAAATATGTGATCAAGGATACAATCTTAAGTTTGAATCCCGAAGATGTGAAATGAGAGAAGAATGCTCAGGCAGATTGGTTTCAACAAAAATAAGAAGACCAAATAACATATACATCCTAGAAAAAGAGGAAAGCAAGAAAATTGAAGTCACAAAAAAGAGCTCCAAGGAAGGAAAGGATAAGAAGGCAAAAAAGGAAGGAGAAGTACTATTGAGGGCCATGAGTTCAGGGGAGCATCCCCAAAGATAAGAGTCACCCTTTTTCATTGATGTCAAAGGGGGACAAAACAATTAGGAGTATGATGACAAGGCGAGCAATGTTCATAGGAAGAGTATGAGTGTTTCCATCAATGCCAAAGGGGAAGATTGTTGGAAAATTGGTTTTCATTGATGTCAACTCTAGAAGAATTTTAGAAGCCCCTATAAGTGATGGGTGTATTTGAAGAAGTCTCCAAAGTGGTCCCCTTATGTCATAGCTTCAAGCATGGCCCTCACGGGAAGACTCTTTGAAGAAGTCTACAAAAATACTTGGAAATATGGTTAAGTGGTTAAATGGTCAAGAATCCCCAAAGGTGTTGCAAACGAGAAGTTATAGGTCGACCCTAAAGTTGAATAAATAAAGTGCAAAAACAAAGTTACATATTGGCCCTAAAGTTAAATAAAGAAATTACAAACAAGAAGTTGCAGGTCGACCCTAAAACGTTAAGTAACAGAAGTACTTGGAAAATTAAAATACATATCAAAGAGCCTCTCATTATCATGAAGTAAGTGTGGAATGTAGCTAGCATAAGTGGGCCTGCACTTGTGTTAGGATTATTGGTGAATTTCAGTAAAGGAAAACTCTGCGAGAGCAAAGTGTACAGATCTTTTTGAGGTCATCCGCAGTGCATGAATATTTCTGAGGTCATCTGCTGGTCCCAGTGGAGCAAGACACATATATTCACGGGTCATAGTGGAGCAAAAAACGAATGCATGCGGGTTGATAGTAGAAAAAAGAAAAAATATATGTTTTGGGTAGGTACAAGATGACAAGTGACATTAGGAAGCTATTCAGGTGAATCTTCAGTAGACCAGGAGAGTCTTGGAACTTGGATATGACAGGTTGATTCTTTTATATACATATTTAAGGGTGGAAGGAAGGGACAAGGAAAGGGGGTTGGAGCCTCCTTCCAATTGAAGCTGGAGAATCCAAAGAATGGTAGCTTCCTTCAGTTTGGATCCTATAAATTAGGGGGTTGTTGCCTCCTTCTAGTTGGTGTTGGAAAATATTGGAAGTTGTAGCTTCCTTTGAACGTAATATTTTTATTATATAAGAAAAACATGTTGTGGATTTCCACATAAATCTATTGTGCACTGTGTATTTCTTCTTCTGATCCTATTTTATATTGGATGCATTATTTGATTGAAAAGTAAATTTGTAAAAAGTTCTAAATTGTACTTGAGACTGATTCACCCCCCCCCTCTCAGTATCAACATAAAGAACCTACAAGTGGAAGAGCCAACATGGGAAGATGAGATCTTCATGCAGAAACACCTACAGTTAGTCAAGTGTTGAGGACAACACTTGTTTGAAGGGGAGGGGCATGTTAAGACCTAGAAAACACCTCATTTTATTTGTAAAATCATTATTAATCCATAGATATTGAATTATTACATTTATAGTATTATATTTGTATGTAGGCACTGAACCCCTTCATCACATCCTTTCATTATAATTGTACCCTTTGTATTATATATATATATATATATATATATATATATATATATATATTATCATCTTAAGATAATCTTATCTCAACTCATATTGTATTATGAAGTGGATATATTGTAAAAGGAGGTTTCCCCCTCGAAGTGGACTATAATTCATTGATTGTTTATCATTTTTAAGGCATTGRATCATAACATACTTGGAAGGAAAGAGCCTATAAAAATGTGTTAAGCATTAGGTCAAGTTGATTAAGTGTTGGGATAATCCCCTCACACTTAGTAGTTAGTTGGATGCATACTAGGGGACTTTGGTAAAGTTGGAAAGTTACTCAAAGTAACACCATGTTTCTTAAGTTTTAGCCGTGGGATCAAGACCTATATGTCCTTGCCTAATGTAGAATCCTGACCCATGATTGGTTCTCCTAACTAATAATCATGAATTGACAAAGTTTAGAGGTTTCTCCTAGGTTCCTCAGAGGTGACTACAAGTGGGAAGTAGTGCTATCCCAAGGAAAATAATGAACCTTAGTCTCATCTCCCCAAGAGGTTTCTCATTTTCATGAGGGAGATTGCACCTTGGGTGATTGTTTCTTAAAGTTACTATAATTACTTCTTGCACTTTCCTTGGTTGGACTTAGGCCCTCATAATCCTAGGCTAACCTTCAGAACGCTCTTTCTTTCTACCCTATACTAGTTGGACTCAAGGACTTATCACCCTAGGATATATTTTGAAAGGGTGGGTTTTCTTCTTGTTATATTTTAGGTGTTTTTGTGGTTGAGTTTTGTTTGGTGACATTCTTAGATGACGTTAGGTTTTGATCATTCAACCTTCACTATATTTTGTTAAGTTCTTGTGTTTTAAAGTGGTTGATCATTCAAATTTCCAATCAAGGAGGAATTAGGGTCTTCCTCCCAAAACCATAGATCTTTCTCCCACGAGGTATAGGATGGATATCCTATAACAACCAAAAAGTTATTCTGAGGAAGAAGTATCACACACTGATTTAAACAACCTTGTTAGAGAAGAGCCTATTCAACATGATCTCCCATCCGAAGAAGAGCTATTAACATACTTTTGTATAAGAGATCTTGATGATTGAATTCACATAGGGAATGTAGGGGTTCCATCCCCTCCTCAAGATGATTTCAAGCCTCTAAATATTGAGGGCCTTCTTGATCCTTATTTGACTAATTTAAACCTTCCCTTAGTTGATATGTAGGGTCCTCTTATTTTTCAAGTCTGTGAGTTTCCACCTAGAGATTTATATAATTTTCATGGAAATATTCATCATTCTCGGTTAGAGATGTCAAATCTTGTGGAATATTAAGGTACAATGGCATCAACCTCTCTAACCCCAAGGTTTTCTATGGGGCACTAATGTATCCATTGGAAATTTAGCTAGAAAAGCTAACCCCCCTATTAATATTCCTTAAAGAGGTGTTAGTATCTCTTCAGGAATGTCATAGTGTCTCTTCGGGAATGCCATTCATTATCACTATCACCCCATCCTTATGATTTCCTAGCTTTGGAATGCTTACTGGGAGTGGAAACATTCCTATTTTTGGTGTTTCCTTTGGAGGAAAAAATGTCCCCGAGGTTGGATTCTCTATAATATGTGCATCGATTTCTATTTCTGGAATCCCTATTAGGAGAATGACTATTCCCAACATAGAATTTCCTTTTGGTGGGAACTTTATCCCTTGTGATGGTTACTATATGTCTACAGTCCCTATTATTGAGGGTGGATATGTCACTAGGGGTACATAGCAGGTAAGGTGGGATAACCAATTCATCTGTAATAAAACCTAAATCTATGATGACCACTCCTTTGGAAATTATATCAATGTTGAAGATACCTAATATGACTCATTTAATGAATGACCCAATACAACATCACCTATATTATCCTCCCATCTATGCCAAATCACATTTAAACATCCCTAAATTTGAGGGAAAAGCTAGAGAGAATCCATTGGACCACATAATGACCTTCCATCTCTAGTGTTCATCCAACTCATTGATGGATGATAGTGTGTTATTGCATGTCTTATAATGAACCTTGACCAGGTTAGCTATGAAGTGGTACATTAATTTCCACAAACATAATCTAATGATTTTTCATCATTGTCAATTTTTCTTGATGCATTTCCAATTTTCCACTCATTATGAGAGTGGCACTAATATCATAAATTCATTGAGGTAGAACACCTATACTCATATATTTGATCATATTCATGAGTGGGGGAGATGTCATTGATTGATTAGAGCTAAATTCTAGACCAACTATTAGTAGATTGGTTTGTGAAGTATTTGTTTCTTAGCAGTGCTAAGGAAATTTCCCTATCAGGGGAAGTCATTGAAGAAGAGTTCATTGTAAAAAAACAATAGTTAGATTTGCTTCATTCTTAGTGTTGTATGTTGTATGAAATTATTCCCAATGCAACTGGATTCAATTATGATATTATCAATCCTATGATAGGTCCTCATGTTGATTGTGTAATTATATCCACTAGAAGTGTTATAGTTAATTAGGTCGTAAATCAAGTTGGATAGATGTCCATGTATTATACCTTTTATGTTGCTACACAATACACTCAACTTGTCGCAACCCCAATCCAATCTTATGATGTTTAGATGGTTCACTCCACAATTCAAAAGGACAAATATTAGGCTAAGGTTAAAAACAATAAATTATGAAAGATTGAAAACAATGGATACGGGCCTAGAACGAATTTTTTTATCCCAAACAATATTGTTCAAGGCAAGAAGGAGAACAAAATTGAAGTTTCCTTGTAATTTGTGCAAGGAATATCATCTTAGATATTAGTGACTTAAACTAGAGGAGGTACAATAGTTTCTTGCTCAATGTGATGCTCATTAATTGCGTGTTATTCTTCAAAATCCATTTTATTCTCAATATCAATAAATGGTTGTTGGAAACATTACTCCTTCACAAGGGGGGAACCCTTTGAATGAAAGTATATATTTTTGTAAACATTATGATAATGTCCAAGACCACACTCACAATTATGACACTCTTGACAGTGGACCATCTAATAAGGAACCTTCTTCCTCTTAGCAAAGTGGTTCTCTCCAAATAAACAAGCCACCAATATAAAGGATTCATTTCGTAGAGGAAGTTTATGAAGGTCTATGCATAATCTTAATGACTAAGCTTCTCAAAACTATAACATTATTGAAAATATAGCCCAAGATCTATATGCCATGTCTACATTAGAATTAATTTAGATATGTTCTACACAATGTAAGTTGTTGTTTAATGTTATTGGTGGAATAGATCAACTGCATGCTAGATTGATCACTTTGATCTTAACTAGGTTATGCCTAGGTTTCCAATCCACGTTGTGATCCAGATCCAAGTATCTTCTTGTAGGATAACATTTTTAGGTCTATCATTGATGAAAGAGACTTGAACTATGCCATTCCATTTTTAGTTTGGAGAGATTTTGGTTCCCTATGGTTTCCCCCCTCAGCTACATTAGTAAAGGAATTGAATGATCACTTTTTCAAACTACACAGGTTCATTTCGACTTTTTCGATTGAGTTAGGTGGCATGACGATTGTGATACAAGTGGAAGTAGTATATTCTCCTCTAGATTACAAATTTCTATTGAGGTGAAGCTAGGTAAATAAAACCAAGGATATAATGTCTTTGGTCTTTCAAGTGCTCAAATTCCTTTGCTAGGAAAAAAATGTAAAAATTAAATAGTTATCCTATTGTGTGCATGATCCTAGTTCTAAATTCAGGATGAACATTTTCTTGTGGATAATTCTAGTGAATTAATTGAGAGTCTTAGTGTTGGAATTTTTAAGGAATATTCTCTCATGGGTATACGTTTTCCCTACCTCTGCAAGTGTGTTATGTTTCATCATTTCCTATATACACAATTTCATCAGTCACCAATGAATCTCCTATTCCTCTTTGAATATCATACTTTGGAGCGAGCTGCAAGTCTTCACACTTGTTTCCTTTTCAATTGTATTATTTTTTATATGAGTAGATATCAACACCAAGTTTTCAAATATTGAATCAGAAACTTCCTATGCAGGTTCTACGATGCCCATGCATGTAGTAGAGGCCACTTATCAAGCCATTCAAATGGTCATTGCAGACCCTCATTAGGATATTCTCCTGAAGGAGGACTAAGATAATCTTTCTTTTCCCATTTGGGCCTTAAAGAACTCTAGTTCAAATGACATTTTGGATATGGTATTACCTTTGGATGAAGTTTGCCTTAAAACTATGACCAATACAAAAGGACCATGGGAGACATGAATCATGCATGGACCAGAGTTGATGTATGATCATAATGAAAAGTTGGAATTGGTATTTATTCATGATATACAAATACTCCACCATTACATTCTTCTTAGGCATACTATTATCATATTGGATTCCAAACCAATGTAGAATATTGTGTGTTGGGAAATACTAGGGGGAAAGTATGCAAGGTGGATGGTCATATTGCAAGATTTTGACTTGGAATTTGTATCATCAAAATCGAAGAAGTCCTTTGATTTTTCCAAGATAATGTCAAAGTTACCCTGTGACATTGGGGAACCTATAATTAATTTCTCCTTGATGGATGATCRAAATTTCCTTATTTCCACCATTGATCCTTTGTATGGAGATATAATTGTGTATATTTAGAATCAAAGTTTCAACTCTCATATTTCATGTGATGGGAATCAATTTGYTCACCACCAAGCTCAGAAGTACCTCATCACTWGTGACACTTTATATTGTAAAGGGTGTTACTTGTTATTGCATTAGTGCCTAACTCACGAAGAGGTTGAGAAAGTCCTATATGATTATCACAGTGGATCATGTGGTGGTCACCTTTCTAGGATGAAAAAAACCCAAAATATTTTGTAGGCTAGGTTCTTTTGGCCATTGATCTTTAAATTTTGCATACAAGCCATCAAGAAGTGACATCCATGTCAAATTTTTATGAATAAATGTATTATCAGCCCACTCCTTTGAACCCTATCATCATTGTTGGCCCCTTTAGAAAATGGGGGATAGATTTTATGAAGTGTCATCTTATTTCAGTGGATGGTCATAAATACATCATTATGGTTGTTGACTATTTCAGTAAGTGTGTTGAAGCAATGCCTATCTTTGTGAATCATTGAAATACAACACCATTGTTCATATTTAGTTATGTTATCACCCATTCAACATACCCAAAGAAATTGTCATTGATCATGATTTTGATTTTCAAAACAAAATGATGACAAAACTAGTTGCTTATTTGGGTTTTCACCAAGAGAACTCATTCCCATACTATCCTCAAGCCAATGGTCAAGTACACGACATCAACAAGGTATTGAAGACCATGCTTCAGAGTATGATCAATAATAATGAATTGAATTGGCATATAATTATTTTTTTATCTCTTTGGGAATATGGGACCTCAATTAATATTTGCATGGGTTTCACCCCATTCCAAATAGTGCATGGTATAGAGGTAGTTCTACTGATTGAATGTGAAATCAATTATTTGAAGTCATCTATTGAGATCCTACTTTACACCTCATTCAAGAAGGAATTCCTTGATGAACATTGTTGATATGAAAGTACAACAAATGATGCTCATAAGAAACACACCAAAGCTTGATATGATCAAAATGTTCACCCTCGAGTATTTTTTGAAGGAAACTTGGTCCTTTCATATCGTTAGGATAAACATATGCTAGGGGTAGACAAGTTTGAACCTATGTGGCATGGTCCTTACACAATGAGGTGCATTTTACAAAAGGGAGATTCTAAATTGGTATATTATGAAGGGATCCCATCGGATGATCCTTGCAATGAGATTTACCTAAAGAGGTATTATATAGGAAACAATTCCTTGCAATAACCTTTTATATGTTGTAATATATACTTTTTGTTTTTCTTTCATTTTCCAGTTCATGCTTATCATTCTTTTTGCTTGGTTGATAGATGTTGTCAGTGTTCAATAAAACATGGTATTTCCAAATAGGTTGAACACCTTAAGAAACTACTCACAAAAATAGATCAAATATCAGTACACCAATGTAATATGTGGTTAAAACCCTCAAAGAGGGAAATAGTCCATGTCCTTAGACAACGTGGAAACTTGAGGAAATATGTTAATTCAACATAATTTTTTTTACATAAGAGTTTCTCACAATCGATCATCAGTAAATGATCCTCCATGCTCTTTAAGTAGAGTTCATGGAACAATTGGCATGATAATCCATAGATCAATATAGTCATTAGTATCAAAGAGAATATGAATCGTTAGATCACTTTATGTCTAGAACATATCATGACCATTAGATTACAAAACTACAAATGCATACTAATGCATACTAAGAAAACACACTAAAGAAACACACTTTACCTAAAGGCACATTAGACCAAGTTGATCTTAACTAACTCCTAAGTGTTTAAATATCCTAACATCCCCCATTAAGAAAAAATTGGGATAGGATTGAAGGATTTGAAGGTGTTATCACACTAAATTGCCTTGGGTTTTAGTTTGTTTTTATCCCTTTTTAAGCCTTAGTATTTAATTTTTTAAGTTTCATCCCTTTAAAGTTTATGTTTGGTAGGACCCCTTAGATAAAAAAAAGTGTTGGAATATAACTCATGTTTGATCCTCAAATTGATTTTTGGACTTAGAACCATTTTAGTTCATGACTTAAATTTTGGTCCCCTTCATGATTTGTCACTAGGATCGATCCCTCCCATGACTAGACCGATGTGACACACCTTTCTCCTCATTCATGACCTCGTGGGCATGCCTTGATGTTCTTGCTTACCTGTCCAATAATTTTTTTAAATTGGAGCACTACCCACTCATCATGCGGTTCCATAGTGCCTTTCCCGTTCATCATCTTTCCATCACGAATTATGATTACCACGACTAATGTCATGTTCCTTGTTTTCAGTGCCAGGAGTTGGTTAAAGATACCTTCAATATCTCATATTTACAAGCCCTGATAATGGTTTGTGATTTGAAAATTCAAGAATGTTGTGCTGCTCAAACTCACAGTTCTGACCAGACGACAGAGGTGCAACCAAATCTGATGCTAAGGTAGATTCAAGGGATGAAATGTTCGTAACTTCATCCTGCGATATCGTTGAAGCTTCAAACAAGTGTTTACTCCACAGGTATCCCGTGTTGCCTCCTCTGCACATTAATTTTCACAAAGAATTAGCACTCAAAGTTTGGTTTATTGGGCTTGCACAGTTGTAAGGGACTCATCTTCGAATCATATCCTTGTCTCCTCCCTTTTCAAACCTGTGAGCTTCATTTTCTTTTATCAAAGTATGATTACATCTGCTTGCCATAGCTGTTGAGGTTGCAAGCATCTAAACAGTCTATCCTCTGCATACACATCGCGCTACCCAGAGGCGCTTCTTAACCCCTCCGTGTCTCCCCTGCTTCCTTTCATATTTGAGTTAAGCGTTTTTACCCAGCTACAAAGGGCCAATTACATATTACCCCCTCATTGTCTAAACTTTCATACCTGTACAAATCTAAGGGTGGGATTCCCACAGTCAAAACTTGGCTTACTAGCACTATTCTGTTTTAAAAGGTCGGCCCTGTACATATGAAGCTCGATTTTAAGTCCTCCCGGTTATTACTACCCCATAAGCTTTAAGAAGCTCTCATTGTAAGCCATGGAGACTCCTCATATGAAGAAGACACACAAAGGGGGCAAGGTGGTTAGAACAAAACCTGTGGATATGCATCTTTTTGATACAGAGCCCATGGCAAGAGAGGTTTTTCAAAGAGTGGGATGCCTCTCCTTCTGCCAGAATATGAAAAGAGGCCATCCAGAGGTGACAAGACAATTTGCATTACATTTTGATGGAAGGAGAACCAAGGTAGGGGATTTAGAATTTGAGGTGACTGAGGCTTCTATTTCAACTGCAACAAGAATCCTCATCACAGGTGAAAAGTGGTTTAAATCCATGGCTTTGAGTTTAGCCTATGCCAAAGATCTCCTTAAGTCTAAACATCAAGCCAGTGATTTGTCTAAAGGTGTGCCAAGAAATCGATTGATTGAACAGTTTGACAGGATATTGAAGATCATCCAAAGATATTTTACATGTGAAGGGAGGTTTAACACATTATACCAATACCATATAAGGCATTTGATGCATTTTACTAGTAAAGTTGAAATGAATATTCCCTACTACTTATTAAGGGGCATAGGTAAGATGTCATACATGATTCAATCCAAGTCTAAGGATGTGGATACTAACATCTTCCACTTTGGATTGATCAGAATGCTAGTCTCTGAGGAATTGGGTAAGAAAGAGATTTCATGGGAACGTTTTATTGTTGCTTCTCACTTTAAGTTGGATATAGCATCTTCTCCTCAATAACATAATGCAAGTCCTTTATCACCCACCAGTGTTGTTAAAGCGGGGACCAATAGGAAGAGAAAGGGTAGAGCTCCTATTCAAGTTTTAGAGGTCATCAAACAAGTCACAGGAATCGATTAGGAAGTTTGTCCTTCCCCACAGAGATATTTTTCACCACCTCCTCCACCAGGGCTAGAAGAGGTTACTTCTTCTACCAAAACTATATCCAGGAAAGGGAAGAAGTTACACTTCCCCTCTTCTCCTCTAGTAGCCAATACCAAGGGAAGAAGACCTTTCACAAGATCATCAATTCCTAGGGAAGTTGTTGAAAAACAGTTCCTACCAGAAATCCCTATACAAAAGAAGAAGGGCAAAGGCATTGGAAAGGATATGGAAAGAAAAGAAGAAACCCCTGTACAAAAGAAGAAAGATAAAAGAAAATCCACCAAGAAGCCTGATGCGGAAAACAAGGCAATTCCTATGCAGGTGGAAGAGGAAACCGAGAAAACTCCTGTTGAAACTATGCATGTCACTACTCCACCTGACAGGCAAACATTCAAAAGATTAATCAGGCAACTTAGGGATGCAAGAAAAGAGGTGGCTTAGTTGAAAACATAAGCCATATATGATATGGTGAAAATGAAAGAGATCATGGATGGCTATAGGCATACCCTTGACCTGCAAGGTTTGTAACAATAAAGGCCCAACCACTTCATAGGTAGCTCCAAAACCTTTATAGGCCGAATAGGGGTTTTCAATCTCAGAACAGGAAATTCAAGGCAGAGTTGCAACATTTTCAAGATGAAGTAGCTCAAAGAAACCTGCAAGTATTGGCTGAAGTTGCTATTGAGAAATAGACACCAGCAGTCAAGAAGAGCATCGCCCCACTAAAAAAGCCTGTCATTGCTAAGAAGAAGAAGTCTATTGTGCCAAATGAAGATCCTTCTTCTATAAGAAAGAGTAGGGATGATTTTAAGGATGGAAATTTATTTTAAAATGTAGAAACCTTAGCGAATCTTACTTATCCTTCATATGCCAACTATAAATGTTTGGCGATATTTTTGTAAAAATATTCAAATTTCTAAGGATTTGTATAGTTTTTATAAAATTTTGGAGTTTTTTAACATAATTTTTTTTTATTCTATAGAATTTGGGTGAATCATTTTTAAAATAGAGAATCTCGTTTTTGGAAAAAACGTGGAAAATTATCCCATGAGCGAAATTTAGCCCCTAAAATCATCCATGAGAAAGAGTGTGAGGTTAAGTGTCAAAGTAACGAAATAGCTGGTGAAAGGTGAGCCCCATTTTTGAGGATGGTTCCTTTTTTGTGAGGGTTAAATGATATTCAAATATTACCCCTGCCACCTATACAGGATTTTAAGTGCTTGATGCTCAGAGTTTTGGGATTTTTTGGGAAGTGCTAACTCCCTCAATAGTAAAATGCAGACATTTTGTAGCACCTTGGTGCTACGGAATAGTCCACTTTGGCATTACACTGGTATGCTACCTACAGTGGTGACAAGTCACCTAAATATGATGAGTTTGATACTATGCAAAGTCATTACTTGCTCTGCACATGTTCAAGTTGGAGATGATGTGTTTTCACAGTGCTACCTAAAATTTGTACACAAACGCACAGTGGCACTACTGAAATTCGCTACCTAATATCTGGTAGAGACGGAATTTGCACACAGATGCAACACAATGGTGCTACCTAAATTCGCTACCTAATATTTCACAGAGACCAGAGTTTGTATAGGGGATAGGAAGGTTTGGTGCTACCTTTTCTACTTGTCCACTTTAGAATTGCGCTACCCATATTTTCTACCCAAAGAAGCTACCAGTAAACACCAGGGATCTAGGAGGGCTAAGCTAACAACTTTTTGGATAGCTGGTGATGGAGAAGATTGTAGAAACAATAGCTGGCATCATGAGGACAAACACATGCTTCTGAAAGACACATGGCAAACAAGGAGTTGCACAACAAAGGGGAATCAAGTCAGTTTAAAGTTTGGTTGGATTAGTCACTAACATTTTCCTATTTTATAGCATAGGTTGTTAGCCAAGTTGTTAGATGAAATAAATTCTTAGATATTTTCAAGGGAAGGAGGCCAACTCGTACCTCCAGTTGTTGCCTCCCTTTTGTTATAAATAGATAGATGAAATGATTTAGTAGATTCAGATGGTTGAGAAAGTCTCCCTTAGACTGTAATATTTTGATGAAGTGACTGTGAACTGGCTATGTACTGGACTTGAGACATTTTGGTTAATGGAAATCAGCTTCTCTTTCTACTTATTTACTTCTGATGCTAAATGTTCATGCTTTGAATGATTCACATGAATGATTGTGGTGATGTTATGATGGATGTTTGATCATTATATTATCATGATGTTTATTTAGCTTCCTTAGTTTATGAGTTCAATAAGATCTTTTGTTAAGAAACTTTCTTCCTTAGGATTTTTGTAGACATGATGTTTACAATAGCCCCTACATTCCTCTCATTCAAGTCTTCAATCTATTCATACTTTCTCCCAATTACTAATTGAAGTTAGCCAAGACCTTGATTGCTGGTGCATGATAGCCCTATTTTTTGAGTTGGAACATTATCAATTTGAGTCTTTTTCCATTTGACCCTTTAAAACACTCTTACATTCACATATAACCTAATGGGTACTGGGCTTGCCTTCCATGCAATCTGAAGGTAATTCCTAGTGCTAACAAAAGTATTTACAAAGGTGACACAAAAGGAGAATGAAGGAGGCATTAGAGCCTATCCTCCCTTAATGAAAAATTTATGAACTTCTAACATAGATCAACGTTTGGAAAACTTCACTTATGTAAGAGACTTTGTGAAAATCTTTGCAACTTGATCATCTATAGGGAAAAAAAGCACTTAGAGAAAGCGATCTTGAATAATATTTTTGATGAAGTTCATGTGTAGGTCAATATGTTTTGATGTTGAATTAAATATTTGGTAAGATTAATGGAATTTTGATTGTCACACTAGAGTGTGGCCAGATGTTGTTGTTGGAATCCAAACTTTGAAAGGATCTGTCGAAGCCACAAGGCTTCTTGAATTGAATTAAATGTTTCTTGCTACTCTACTTTTTATCAAGAAATAACAAGATCTTGTTGTTTCTTACAATCCCAAGTGATAGGTCCAGAACCAAGACTGGAAACATAATATGCAGTAGAGTTTCTATCATTAGGGTCACTAGCCTAATTGGAATCATTGAAACCAACCAATAAAGGAGTCCCTCTTGAATTGTAATATATCCCAAAATGAACTGTATCTTGGATATACTGAAGTATTCTTTTTGTTTCTTTCCAATGGCTCCCATGGGGTGTTTTCATATACCAAGAAACACGATCAAGAACAAAGGAAATATCATGATGGGTATGAATCAAATACAAAAGAATACCAACTAGTTGATATAGTATAAGTTGTAGCAAGTTTGACTATAGACTATAAGGAAGAAGGGGTTGGTTTACAATCTTCCATGTGAAATCATCAAATAAGGTCACAAGCATAGTTAGACTAGGAAAGATAGATTCCTTCCTTAGTTTCTAATACTTGGAGGCCAAGGAAATAATGCAAATAACCTAAGTATGCCATTTCAAATTTATTATTAAGGCTATATTTCACATGGTTTGAATTTTTTGGGTCACTACTAGTGAGAATAAGGCCATCAACATAAATACCAAGAATTATGAGATGATTATATTATTTCTTGATATGGACATTGGGGTCAAAATGACATCTAGAAAAATTCAGTGTTAAGAAGAAAGCTATACGTTTTAGAATACCAAGCCTGAGGATCTTATTTAAGAACATAAATATATTTCTTAAGGTGACAAACAAGGCTAGATTCATTTAGAACATAGCTAGGAGGTTGTTCCACATAAATTTGTTCTTGAAAATCCCCATGCAAGAAGGTAGATTTAATATCCATTTGATGGACCTCCCATTTATGTAAGGTGGCAATGGATAGAACAAGGTGGATAGAATTCATTTTAGATATGGGAGAAAATGTTTCATTATCGTCAATCCCTTAAACTCAAGAAGGTCCTTTAGAAACTATATGAGCCTTATGTCTTTCAACACTTCCATCTGATGGATACTTAGTTCTACACTCCCATTTACATTTGACAAATTTTCTTCCTTTTGAAAGAGGTAGAATATCCCAACTATCATTTTT
>JASDQU011443398.1:5394-15696 GCA_032191745.1 Picea mariana | reverse complement strand
ACATGTATTTGTTAAGGAGAAGACATTGCAGATCAAAGGAGCAAAATGCAAAGGTTTTAGCACAAAACCAATTTGAGAGAAGTATTGGGCATTATAAATATTGATGTAAGATGTAATTGGTAGTAGAAATTAGGGGGAGTGTTGGAGGTATTAATTTCTACCTACCAACAACCAACAAACTTTCAGAGAGTTTCACCAACATCCACTAGACGCTTCCAGATATTCTCCTCCGAGAACTTTCTCGATGAAAGACTCTATAAATACAATACAGAGTAAATGTAATCGTGTTGATCAGACTAAGCAATACAATTTCTGTTTGTTATTTTGTGTTATTTCTCTGTTTCTGCCCCTTCAAAAAAATGTTTTACAAGACTCTCTATAAGAAAACGATTACAAGAAAGTTCTAAGACAAGCATTTAGAACAGATTTTAAGTCTGGAGAGCATAGAAAACCTCGAACAAAAAGGGTACATCGCCAACGTGACAGGACAATTCAATGACATTGGAAGCGAATGAACAAACATTTTGAAACCCCCCAAAATTTGACAAACAAGTACGCAGAACATAAGACTGATAACAGCAAATACACGTAATTACGTATTCTCATAAAAACATACTCTCACAGAGTGAAATTTTAGGAAATGGATCAACAATATACACCTTTTCGGAGTATATACACCATCTTGACTTCGCAGCTTCCGGAAGCATAATGTCATTAACACGTGGCCGTTGCTAGATGCTTATTATTTATCACATATTATATTCGCATGCAGCTGAATATCAATCCAAGCCGCTCGATTTCTTAATCAACCCTAGAAATTCCTCCCTACCAACAACATATAATCAATTTCTAAACACATAATCTTTTTGTCAGGAACCAATCCTACCATGATCGTCGGTGATGTGCAATTTTGTTTGTCGATTTGATATTGCAATCTCCTTCACATAATTTATTTAATTCATGTCCTTTTTCTTGTATTATTTTTAGTTTCTTGTAATATTCTGCTTTGCATGACAACAACAAAATGTGATCATCTTTTTAAAATTCCCGACAATATTGGGCCGTATTCAAGACCTAGAAACTTTATTAAAGTGTGATAATTTGGAATCAAACATAAATAAGATACAATTTTGTCAACTCGTTATTTGTCAACTTTAAATAGAATAGCCGACACGCGGTATATGAAAGAATAATAATACGCAATTGCATGTATTCTCACAGGGCATAGCGGAGTACCACGAACCATGTATATCATTGCATGTTGGAGGCTTTTCCTTTTATTTTACTGACAAATAAGCAGAACAGTCTTATTTTAATTAAGAAATGCCGGGAAGGAGAACTGGACATCGACAGGTTCAGACAGATCCCTTTTATAAATATGCAACCATGCATCTATCGATGCGATACACTGGTGAGATCCAACTTATGACATTTATAATAATTCTAAAATGCAGAATAGTATGGAGGTAAAGAACGTAATATGTAAGAAAATATTTATAATTTTTTTGATTATTGTTTAATATGTGATGATATAATTTTAAAATTTCAATCCAACTTATGAGATTTATAATAATTTTAAAATTCAGAATAGTATAGGAGGTAAAGAACGTAATAGGTAATTTTTTTTTTATAAATTTTAAGATTATTGTTTAATTTGTGTTGATATAATTTCAAAATTTCAATATATAATAGAATCAATTTGTATAAATAAAATTTAGTTATTTGAAATGATGAAATAATGTAATGATGATTTGTTGAAATAATGTAATGATGATTTGTTAAGAGGATATCTTTTATTTTTTATCATCCTTATGAGAGATCTCTAAATTTTGAGTCATTAACATGTTTTGATGTTTAAGTAAGATAACTTTTAACATACTAAAAACAATTATAATATACTGATTACTATTTTTATATTTTGAAATATATTTATGTGCTTAATGTGTTATACATGTTTATGGATTTAAGACTTTTTATTTGTTTAAGTAAAGTAATTGAAATTATACTTCC
The DNA here is from genome assembly GCA_032191745.1 of Picea mariana. Lineage (NCBI taxonomy): Eukaryota > Viridiplantae > Streptophyta > Pinopsida > Pinales > Pinaceae > Picea > Picea mariana. The sequence goes on along the minus strand of JASDQU011443398.1, from coordinate 13,686 downwards.
ATATTAATACTATCACAGCCACTTAAATTGCGGCTGATGAACGCCTATAGGCAGGCGATTAAACAGTGGGATTGAACAATGTTAAAATCTTTAAACAATGTTAAAATATTTTCAGACTTTCACATAATTCAAACTATGTTATAAAGTCGATTTAAGGAGAGATTGCTAAAGATAATTATTGTGATATTATGTTCACCCAAAACTATGCTGTCAAATTGATGCTTCAATAGAATTATTCTTTCATCGGGTGCCATTAGCCATTATTTAGACATGCTTGCGGAAAAGTGTCTATTGCGACATGCGTGTTGTTCTGTTATTTAAGCTAATAGATCATCACAAAAACTAAATCGATCCTGAGCACACGATGGCAATGGCCTGGTACTAACTAAATCAGTTCCAAAGGTTCATTTATTTCGCGTCAATAAATTTCCTAAGGAGCAAAATTTTAGTAAGGAAGCAACGAAAACTTAGTTGATATTTCTGATTAGTGTATACCCAGTCGCTTGGAAGTACCAGAGAAATACAATAGTCCCTTACGACCATTTTTGAAGGAGCATATCAAGATGTTGGAGGTAGTGTAAGGAAGGTGTTGCCACAATCGCAGAGAGAAAAACACTTATCAACATTTCTCCACGATTATTAAAGCTCCATGGCAGTTAAAAATTTGAAGATACCAGGGCGACTTCATCTATACTGGATAGTATAGCAGGTACTTTTTTAATCAACAGAAAACACACAGATACCTTAAACATTTAAGAAACTAATCTAGTTTTAAATGTGCTATGAATACATATAAAATATAAAATAAAATACATAATATACAAAATATAAAATACATAAGATTAATATAAAATACATATTCTACAGATATTCAAGAAACTAATCTAGTTTTAAATGTGCTATGAATACCCCGATTTATGATTGATCAAGGGTACATAATTTATCTTGAAAAATGTTTCACACCATTTCAAGGGTACATAATTTATCTTGAAAAATGTTTTACACATCATTTTCTTGGAAATAATGGAGTATGAGTCATTTCGTAGTTCACTTTATAGAGTCTAGTTGTTTGTGGTAACAGATTCAGTAAAGGTTTTTCTTATTTAAAAATGTAATCAGTGTTTATTGAATAATACAAAAGTAAAAATAACCTTACAATATGATGTTTTATTATATTAATATGATGTTTTATTATATTTTATCTTGATATCAGAACCACTAGAAAAGAAGCATAAATTTTTAGCAATCCACAGTTCCCTCCTATAATAGGGTGCGGCAACACACTATTCAAACTTTTCGTAGAGAGGAAATGGATAAATTTCCGCAGTTCAAGTGCAATTACAGTGCTGAAAAGATTTATATATTTCCGTGCAGAAGTATAGAGTGAAATTGCAGACTCCCCACTCCCCGCAGTCTACTATAGGGTGAGGTGCGCAAACATTAATATTTGCACAGGCCGTGAGCAAGTCTGAGTTGAGTCTGTCAAAAGCGTGAGCTTCAAGTTTGGAAATCCAATATTATATGATTGGATTATCAAAGCGTGCAAAGGGCCCATCCTAATCAGATCTGGTGCGTGGTTTCTTAAGGGAGGCCGCTTGATAATCGTATCATTGTCATAGCAAAAGTGGTGTTAAGGTTTGCCTGAGTTTTTGTATTGAAAAAGATTGCCACACTTTCTCTTATGCATGCCAATAGTGGAAGGGTTAAATTTTACAAAACTTGACGGAGTTAATTTTTTTTATATTAAAGTGGAGTTTGGCATGGTTATAGTTTGAGTTTTTTTATTAAAAAAGGTGGATACTTTTTATTAAGTGAAGCCTTAAGTGAAGAGTAGTAAGTTGTTGTTTATTTTTATTTTTTTGTAAGTGGATTTTTTTATTTAAAGTGAGTTTTAGTTTTGAAGTATAAACTTTACAAAGTGGATATTTTGGATATTAAGGTGTATGCATTATTTAAAGGTTGATATATGTATGTGAGCTGGTGTTATGATTTAAAGGTCGAATCATGCATGACTTAAGTTGAGAACAGAGGTAGAGTTGGATCAGTGGATCCAAAGGACAAGCGACGGACTGCTCATCAGAGAAGAAAATTCGACAGAAAGTTGTATATCCTTGGTGATTTACTTGCAGAAACTAAATTGTAGCGATGACGAATCTTCTGGTGGAGACCTACCTCAACGAAGCCAACAAGTTAGATGGCTCAAATTTCATTAACTAGAAATTCAAGATGCAAATGCTCATGGAAGGTTATGGTGTCTAAAACATTGCGATGGGAAATGAAGTGAAACCTATGTGGTTATAGGTGTGACAAAAACACAGATCAAAGCTTGGGAGAAGCGCGAAAACAAGACAAAGGTATTGTTTTGCATGCCTATTAATGATAACATAATTCCACATATTAGAGACGCTAATACCTCTGCTGAAACGTAGATAGCACTTAAAGAACTATATGAAACTAACAACACATCACATTTTGTTCCTGGAAACTAAATTGCTAGTCATTAAAATGGATGGAAATGAATCTGTTAGTTCATTTTTGGGTCGTTTTAAAGAGGTGAAAGACAAGCTAGTAAATATAGGGGAAATTGTTTCCAGCACTGACCTAGTCCCTATTACCTTAAATGGTGTACTAGAAGATTAGCAGGGGAGAAACCTCCTACATTTGAAGAACTAACAGGTATTTTGATGCAAGAGGAAGAGAGACACGGGAATCTAAATCTTCACAATACAAATTTGGCATTGTGGTCAAATAAGAGATCCTCAAGAGGGAGATCAAGAGAAAGAGGCAAAGGAGTCAGTTCATCGTAGAGTGGGAATTCATCGCAGAGAAGACAATCTCCAAGGCTGAATCAAGGTATGCAATCTAACATGAATGATTCAAAGAGTTGTTTTTATTGTGATTGACTTGGACATATTGTTTAAGATTGTCATAAGAAGAAGAGAGATGAGAATATGAATAAACCTAGAACACATTCATGTCATTATGCAGAAAAATCGCCAAATCATGATCTTAGATTATTTATTTCTAGTGATGATAATGATGAACCCCCAAATTCTGAATCACGGGATCTTAGGTTGTTTGTGTCTAACGTTGTTTTGTCTGCTGAAATAGATGATTCTCATGCCTAGTTTGTTGATTTTGGAGCATTAGTACATATGACATGCAATAATATGTGGTATACTAATTTTAAAGAAACACGAAATGGAGCTAGCATATATCTTGGTGATGATCACGCTCATCAAATCAAGGGATATGGAGACATTCCTGTGACATTTTCGAATGCTATAGTTCATCACATTCACAATGTTGTTTATGTGCCAGGAATAAAGAAAAAATTGATCTCTGTGTCCACCATTACAGATCAGGACTAGAAAGTTGAGTTCTTCAAGAATCATTGCATAATGAAGGATCTGCTAGACCATTTCAAAACTGTTGCAATGGGAGTCAGAGTAGGAGGCCTATACAAACTTGATGTTACCAGCAAAGAACTTCACGCAATGACTTCTGCAATTATGCCAATAGAGATTCTTTAACATCAAAGGTATGGACACATCAGTCATCCTGATTTATTGTTATTACAGAAAAAGAATATGGTTGAAGGACTTCCCATGTTAAAGAATGAGAATGTCGTGTTTGATGATTGTGCATCTTTCATAATGCACAATNACAGAAAAAGAATATGGTTGAAGGACTTCCCATGTTAAAGAATGAGAATGTCGTGTTTGATGATTGTGCATTATGAAAGATGCACATAGATGAATTCCACTCTAATCCTGATAAGAAAAAGAGAGATGTGCATACTAATGTTTGTGGGCCTATGCAGACTAGGTCTTTAGGAGGTGCATTTTACTTTCTGTTATTTATTGACGATTGCACAAAATACACATGGGTTTACTTCATTAGATGAAAAAGTGATGTTTTCAAGTACTTTAAGGAATTCATAACCATGGTGGAAAAGAAGACATAAAAATCCATCAAAATCCTCTGTTTAGATCAAGGGAGAGAGTATAAATCAGGGGACTTCAACAAATATTGCAAAGATCATGGAATAGTACAAAAGTTTACAATACCTCACACTCCACAGCGGAACGAAGTCGTTGAAGGGAAAAACAAAACTTTGGTAGAGTGTGCTCGCAGTATGATGAAAGGTAAGAACCTCTTGAATGTCTTTTGGGTTGAAGCCATAAATATTGTACTTTATGTAAACAATATAAGTCCAACAAGGTGTCTTGATAATGTTACTCCTTTTGAATCCTTGTATGGTTCCAAACCTACAGTTCATATTTTGAAAGTATTTGAGTGTAAGGTTTTTTCTCATATTCCAAAGGAGAATACAAAGAAATTGGATGCTAAAGCCATTAAATGTATTTTCATTGGGTATTGTTCTGAATTCAAGCATACAAATTGTTTGATCCTGCTACTCACAAAGTATTTTCAAGTAGAGATGTACTTTTCCATGAGCGGGAAGTAGGAAATCATGACAACAACAGTCATGAGGAATGTCATAGAATTCTTGATGAGGGAGTTAAAGAAGAAAAGCAACAGCAACAGATACCACAACAGCAGTAGCCACAACTGCAGCGACAACAACAACATCAACAAGAAGAACTTAGTGATATGGACAATTCAAGAAGTCACAGTTCACCTAAAGGTGAAGACAGATCTTTACAAAGTGGGGAGGAAGATAATCAGTTGAGAAGATCTTCATGACAGGTTTGGTTCCCTGAGAGGTATAAAGACTATGCCCTAATGAGTAGCATTTCAAATGTTATAGAACCCATGATTTTTGATGAAGATAATGAACATGATGAATGGAGAAATGCAATGGAGGAAGAATATGAATCTATAATGTAAAAAAAAAATTGGGAATTGACTGAATTACCTAAACATAAGAAGCCCATTCGATGAAAATGGATATACAAACCCAGGTTTAAATCAAATGGTTGTATAGATAAGTATAAGGCTAGACTAGTTGCAAAGGGGTGTTCACAAACATAAGGTATTGATTATGCTTAAACGTTTGCATGAGTAGCTAAATTGAATACTATCAGAATGTTAATTGCTTTAGCTACAAAGTAGCATTGGAAGCTACAACATCTAGATGTTAAATCTGCATTTTTGAATGGTGAGTTAAAGGAAGAGGTTTACCTTACTCAGCTTGAAGGGTTTGTGGAAAAGGGGCAAGAACACTTGGTGTGTAACTTAAACAAAGCATTGTATGGACTAAAACATGCACCTAGGTCATGGTATGAGAAAATAAACTCTTTCTTTCTTCAACATGGTTTTATGAGTAGCAAAAGTAATCCAAATATGTATACCAAATTTGATGAGCAGGGATATATAGTATTGATTTCTTTATATGTTGATGATTTGATAATTACAGGAAATGAAAAGAAATTAATTGATGAAATCAAGGTACAATTGTCAAAAGTGTTGGAAATGAAAGATCTTGGTGAGTTACATTACTGTCTAGGTCTTGAAGTTTGGAGAAATGCAAGCCACACTTTTGTTTGTCAGAGTAAGTATATCAGAGAAGTATTTAAGAGATTTAAAATGGATCAGTGTAAGTCTTCTACTATTCCCATGCAGCATAATGTGAAACTTTCTTGTGATGATGGTTCGAAGGAGGTGAATGAAACTATGTATAGAGAGATGGTGGGTAGTTTAAATTATCTCACCACAACCAGACCCGATATTGCATATTTTGTGAGTGTGTTAAGTCAGTTTATGGAGAAACCTCACGAAAGCCATTGGAATGAAGCAAAGGAGGTGCTCAGGTATCTAAAAGGAATACTTGATTATGGTATTAAATATACTGATGCATCTGATGTTGAGTTGACAGGTTACTCAGATTCTGATTGGGCTGACAATCTGGATGATCAAAGATCAACCACTAGATATACATTCAACATTGGATCTGGGGTTGTTTCATGGAGCAGTAAAAATGAGCCTATTGTATCTTTGTCTTCTATTGAAGTAGAATATAAAGCCTTATGTGCAATAGCTTGTGAAGCTGTTTGGTTAAGAAGACTTCTTCAAGATGTTGGAAAAGAACAAAATGAACCTACAATGATCAAATGTTATAATCAAAGTTCAATCAATATTGCGAAGAATCTGATTTTTCATGCAAGGAAAAAACATATTGAAGCTTAGTCTCATTTTGTTAGAGAAAAGTTGCAATCAAATGAAATAACTCTTATGTATTGTAATACTAGTGAAAATGTTGTTGATATTTTTACTAAGCCTCTTGGAAAGATTAAGTTTGAGTTGTTTAGGGAGATGTCAGGTGTAGAAGTCAATCCATTCTCCATTAAGGGGGAGACTTGGAAATAATGGAGTAAGAGTGAGTTCTAAGAGTCAGTTCTAAGAGTAAGTTTGTAGTTCATTGTTTGTAGATTTTAGTTGTTTGTGGTTTGCATGTAACTAACTTAATAGAGTCTTTTCCTATTTAAGAATGTAATCAGTCTTCATTGAATAATAGAGAAGCGAACATAGCCTCATCGTGTGTTGTTTTCTCATATTTTATCACATTTAACAAGTAATCTCAAAACAAACCAACAACAAGCGCAAAATACAATAAAGTTGATTCCTGTAGATGAAAATACAACAACAACAAAGCTCAAAATATACCAAGATAAAAATTTAAATGATTTAAAAAACCCGAGATCCTAGCTGCAATTATAAAAAGAATACATAGGCAAACTACAAGTCTAAATACAAATCTATGATGAGGGCCAATCATTAAAGGCAGACCAATTCATGGTCGGCTTGCCTTCATTGGTTAGAACATATGTATGGAAAACCTAAATTTATGATAACATAAATCATAATTCAAGATAAGTAATTGCATAAATTTTTAGAGATGATGTTATCTCATCTAGCTTGATGCTTTGCTTTGATATTATTTTCGTAGTGTTATATGTCGTTTTGTCTCTTTTGCTCCGAATACATATAAAGTTCTCTTGATTGTACTAAAAATACATATAATCTAGGTATATGAAAAAAAGGCTAAAATATGAAACGACATAAATTGACAAATGTGCAACTATCCCAGATGGAAAGTGGAATGCCATAAATTTAAAAAACATTAAATAAACAAATAAGCCTGTACCCTCTAAATTTAAATCGAAAAACGTGGACGTGACACATATAAAGTTCTCTTGATTGTATTAAAAATACATATAATTTAGGTATATGAAGAAAGAAAGGCTAAAATATGAAACGACATAAATTGGCAAATGTGCAACTATCCAAGATGGAAAGTGGAATGCCATAAATTTAAAAAACTTTAAAACAACAAGTAAGCATGTCTCCTCTAAATTTAAATGGGAAAAAGTGGAGATGGCTTGAAGACAGTACACGGTTCACCCTTCATATGAAGCGTGCGTTCCCCTCGTAATTCTTAAAAACGTGATATGAAAAACTTGCGCTGTAATGAGATGGTTCACACAAGGAACGCGTGCCCTCAATATGAAAAGTCCGTCTTAATCCGTTTAAAGCAAGTCGTGGGTAGCATTAGGTTTATAAATGGAATGTATATATATATATATTAATTTTTTTATTTTATTTTAATCATTTAAATGTAAAAATTATATATATTTATAGTAATTTTATAATGTGATTAGGTAAATGTAAAAAAGTAAACATGTTAACTGATATCTCATGAGTATAAGGAAGTTATAAACAATAAATTTAACTCATTGATTTTAGAAGACCATTAAAAATATACATAATTATAATGATATTGTGTTATACATATTTATAGATTTTATAATTTTAATTTGTTTAGATAATTTAAAAATTTTAGAGTTTACATTTGTTTAAATAATTTCCCATAAGTAAATAGTTTAAATTATAAGAATTCATTAAATTGATTTTTTATTTGTTTTTTCATTTATATTTCATAAATCAATTTTGACTTGACTTATAAAGATGGAAAGAGGTCCACCATAAATATTATATAATCGACAGTGTTGAACATAATGTAAAACAATTGGAAAGAACTTGGACATTAACTTGAACATAGTTTTAAATTGAGGTTGCTTAGTTGTTTTATAAAATGGTTTTTTTCTTAGGAATTCATTTATATAAATTTACAAGAATCAATATTTTTGGTTTAAAATTTATTTCTGGATGTAGAAATAGATTTAACATGCTGAAAAACTCTTAGGTATATGGATTATATAGAAATAATCACTCAAATCTATGAATCCAATAATTTCTTACAGGATTAGAGCAAATAAACCTGAAAATACCATCATTTCTTAAAATCTTTAGCCTACAATAAAAATA
>JASDQU011443396.1:12231-23313 GCA_032191745.1 Picea mariana | reverse complement strand
CTTCATGTCCTCCTGAGTTTTGGCTTCCCACCAAATGAGTGTTGCACTATCCAATCTTAAAGAAGCAAGCTGAATCTTAGTTTCATCATCTTGAATTTTTTGTATCCTACAATACACCTCAATCTGACGAATCCAATTATCTAATTTCTTAGCATTTACTTCTCCATTGTACATTAGCAATTCGAATTTAATATCAAGCTTTAACATAGGAATTTGTGAAGGAGTTTTACCATGTCCTTTTGGAGAATTCGGAAGAGGTCTTGAGCTAGTAGAAGAAGAAGAAGAAGATGGAGGTGAGGGTGGTGGAGAAGCCCTCCATTTCCATTTGGAGTTTTATCACTATTGTCTCCCTTGTGCTTTGAAGGGTTGGAGCCTTCACCTTGCAATCTTGTATTCCTTTCCATCAAGATTTTCATCATTTCTCTCATTTCCATGACAACCTTTCTTAGATATTCATCTTTTGCAGGAATATGTTCATGACTCTCTTCATGAGCCATACTTAGTGAATGCCTCCTTGAAACTTGCGGTGATGATATAAGCTTCCTCCTTGAAGGATGAGAACTTGGCTCTACAAGTTGACCTTCTCCTCTTGTGAGTTTCAACCTTGTGAGCATCAGAAAAAAAAACACTTGCAAATAATCAAGTCTTCAAAAATCTATTCTCTGATACCAACTTGATCTAAAAATGAAGAAGACTTGTATTCTTGAAAATATTTGAAAGTTTAATTTTATGTGTTAAAATGCAAATGGATCAATTTTGCCACACAACCTTAATAGAATTTACTCATTCAAGATGCATATAAACATAAGCAATAAACAGTGAACATAAAACACATAACACAACAAATGATAAAGGAGTTCACCCCTCTCTTGGGCTACATCTCCTGGTCCAGCTTCCAATGGATCTCTTGTATTATTTGCTCAATGTGCTCAAAAATATGCTTTACAATGCTCAAAATTCAAAATAGATAGCTCCAATGGATTCAGAACGTCCTAAAACCCCTAGATGGGCTTTTTCGGCACCTCGTTTGGCCAAAAATTGAAGAAGATAGGCTTCCTGGAAGTTCCCCTTCAAACTTGTTGTCTCTGGATCGCCAAAATGCACCCTTGTTGGCTCAACCTAGCCCCCATGTGTTTTTATGCATTAAAACCCAGCATCAGGTGCAACCGCACAAATGGTGTGAACTGTAGGACGGTTATGGGTGCACCTAGCCCCTAACCGCCAAGGCCGAGGTCATGTGGCCCATGTGACTACGCGCAAATGCAAATCAGGGCTCCATTCTAAACGCGAATAGACAATGGACATTTGGCGGGCGTTATAATCGTTTAAACCACATACAAAACCAAATCGCACGCACACCAACCGGTGTGATAGAGGGTCATATGGATATGGTCGTGCGACTGGGGGCTGGGGCTAAGCCCCAGCCCAGACCTCCGCGCCAACACACAACAACTCAAACTTAAGTTTAAATTAAACCATATATATAATAAGGAATACGGCGGTGTGCGTTGGCAGTGTAGACTTTGCAAAGGCTATACATGTGGCTGGAGGTCACAGGGTTGAATCCGGTGGACTCCAGATAAATTTTATACAAGCAACCAATAACAGGGTGCCACGTGGCAGCCCATGACTGGGCCACGTGGCACCATACAACCAACCAAATACTACCACATGTCGCAATATCATTCATCCACATCTCTCAACCGTCTGCCATTCAGCCCTACCACGTGTCGTACAGACTGCCACGTCAACATCCGTACGGACTGTACGGACTGTACAGTCAGCATCCCTTTCTTTTTTGCCTGTTTTTCATTTTGAACAGAACATGATATCTCTCACACCCGATGTTCGTTTGAACCCAAAATAGTTGCGTTAGGTTCGTAACGACGAGGCTTACGCTCCCGTTCGATTTGAAGTGATTCCGAGCACTTTGAATTTTGAGCAAAATTTGATCCCCTGGATCAGGATTTCAGCGTTTATAGACGTTGGAAACGAAAACAAAACACTCCAACGATTGCCGAATCGTGAAATTGCAAAAGAGGTGTGGGGCCCAGGCAATATCAAGTTTTGGGGTTCGGGGTTTGCTAACATCCAACGCACAAAACAAAACAAAACGTTAATTGTTGATTCGCGAAATGCGAATAGGCTGTGGGCCTAGCAATTTCGGGTTTCGATGTTTGGTAAAACAAAGGAACTCCATGCACATTTAACAAGCACATCCCAAATGCGAAAATATTAACCTTTTATTCAATGTGATTTTAAAATCACGCGCTCCAACAAATAAACTTGGAGTAAATGTGGAACCAGATTCGCAATCAGTAAAAACCCAATAATTACTGTGTTTGCTCAAAAACGAATTTTATCAAGAGATAAAATGAGTTTACAAACTCAATAAATATATATATATATATATATACGCAAAGCAAACCTCCAAACACATAATAACCAATTCAATTCAAAAAATTCTTTCAAGCTCTCACCGATTACAACTTCGACTCTGGTATTTAAACATAGAAAATTGCCCCTTCGATCTTCTAAAGGATTTTAATCAAGGCAGTTAGAGTCTAGTTGCTTGAAAGGTTGAGGCAGCCACCGTTTAAGAAACGTAAGACAAATTAGTAATCAGTGGTTGGCCCTCGAGTTTTGAAAGGTCAAGATGGTCACTGATACACCGTCTACAAGGAAGCGGTGAAATGATTACTTTCTTACAGAGATGTTGATTCCTAGAAGTGGAAGAGGAGGTTGGAAAATTGAGCTCGGGGGATCCCATCGTGGCATAATCCCTCCTCATAGGAAGCTCTATAGGAACTGGTGGAGGTCTTCCAAGGATACTGCGAGTATGACATAGGGGATAGAATGAGACTTATGATCGAAACCACTAGTAAAGTGGAGGGAGAGACCATCGTTGTAGGAAGAACGAATCCGTCCATAGAGGATTATGTCAGTGAAGCAAGCGAAGGCCTAGTTTTGGGTATGAGTCTGACTCTGTATTGCTATTTTTTCTAAATCGATTTTTTTTTCCATTGCACTGAAGAATCCACTTGTAGGGGAATTCCCCTGCACACCCTTCCTCTAAGATGAATGGGTATTTCACTAAGATGTTTCTGCATGAGCTTTAGCAATTCTAACTTTCTATATGCTTTGTTGTTGGTTGTATTTGCAGAGTTAGTCATAATGTTTTTCCCCTAACGATAAGAGGCAGTGAGAAGAGTGGTCTGGAGGAGGGCCAAGTCATACTTTTCCGAAGGAGGTTGTGCTTCTAAGCATAGGTGGGATGCTTTTATGCATCATCATCATGAGTGGCATTTTGAACGCTCATTTTGTGTCGTGACTTCGATTTGCAGCCAACCCACAGATTAAAGCTAGATGAATTCACCAGTGGAAAATGAAGTTTCCTAGACGGGAAATGATGTTTTCTGATGTTTCCTGGACGGGATTTAGAATATTGTCCTAGAGAACTAGCGACTGATCGAGCACCATGGTTGGGTACCAAGGTGTATTTGTAGATGGAATTAACTCCATAGGGTTGTCAGTTGTTCATGCTATGTACTAATGTTTGTCCCAAATGTACAATTGTTCCTAGTTGGTAACATATTTGACAATTTAAATTTGTGATATGTAGAATTGCAGTTTCAAGGAGAAGCAAAGTGTTTATCATAGAAGGAATGTAATGGTCCTAGTAAAATGTTGTAGTGAGGTGCATGATTGCTGGTGCTTAACACCTCAAAGTCTTGGTCCGAGTTGAATTTCCTCGTCATAGACATGGTGTTGTCCTGAGTTGTTGTAAGCTCAATTATTCAGGAATATGTGGTGCATAGTGGCGCATGTAGTAATCCCTCTCATGCAGAGAGAGGTTGTGGTATCAAGTTGTCGACTTAACCACTCAGGTAAGTATGAGGGTGAAAACTATGACCCATAACCTAAAATCAATAAAGATCAAAGAAGTGAATCTTTGATAAAGGGGATCAAATGTAAGGACTAGTTACAATCCCATAGAAGTAATTTGGACCAATAAACAATGAAGAAAAAAAACAACATATATATTCATTCACTAGGAGTGTTAGAATATTAACTCATACATGTGACATGATGTACTCATGGAGCCTATGACTTGACTTGTTGAAAACATAACCAGATAAGAAGACCTATGTGAGTAAGAAGATAAAAAGAATGTGAGTAAAATGATAAGAAACAATAATAAGTAAACTTGTGTTAATAAAATCAATGATCAAGATTTACTTAATATTATCTATATACATATATTCTCTTATGCAATGAACAAATAAGTAATTATGTGTACTCTCTCCTATGATCTTCAATATATCTAATTTTCACCCATTTTTCCATGGTACGTATGGGTACTATAACCATACAGTAGCGGCAATAAAAGAAGAAACCATGGCCACTGCAACCACCGAGAATATATCAAAACCACTACAAAGGTCACAACAAATCTAATATTCTAATTTTTTTTCTATTTTGTAAACATAGTTGAAATGCTTATATATTCGAATATTTGTCTTCTTCAACCATAAAATCTTTGAGATCAAATCATTTCTACTTCGACCATGTATTTAAGACTCCACGATGTTTGAAAATAGAAGTTTTGGATCCGTTTAAAAGTGCAGCAAACTTCTTTTTCCTCTCTGAATAGGAATTTGGTAATACAATTTGGTTAGAATTTGGGATTTATATTAATCCATAGCTTTGATAAGGACTTTTAGACAATTTAAGTTGTTTTAATTTTTAGACAATTTAAGTTGTGTAAAATTTTCAAACACATCATTTTAGCTTAAACTAAATTTATTTATAATTAAATTTTAATAATTTCTAAAATTTAAAGAATTTTGTTATCAAAATTTAACCAAATGAGTGAATCATGGTAATATGTATAACATTCCAAATGAAATTTATTCATATTTTTACGTCGAAAGGCATATACTTATTGACAATGGGCACATTTAATAGGTTTTTAGTGCTTAATCAGTTTTGTATGGACAAGATTAAATATTGATGGAATATTCTTAGTCGTCCCAATAAATCAATGGTTGTGATTTCAACCACTAACTTCCTCACTATTATAAAGACATCAGTTTACATGTTTATTTTTTTACTTTTACTTGATCATATTTAAAATTTACTATGGTGGCTCGTTGATTACCACGTCTAAGTAATTAACAAAGATTAAGCAGATTTAGATTTTTTTTACGGCTTATAAATTTCTTACTGAGATAAGTGGAAGCACTTCACCTTATTTTACCCTAGGGGCTTGGTGGCGCGTTACACTCTTAAGCCAACATTTACTGGGTGTGTGGTTGCTGCACGGGGGACTGCAAAATAACTTGCCAACCCTTTAAAGTTTCCCATAATAATATACAGTAAAGCAGATGTAAAACGCGAAAACTCAGTCGAGGCTGTGAGAGGAAACGAAAAAAGTTTTAAAAAATGGACAGCCCTGCAATCCATCTAACGCACGCGCATGCGTGGTCTCCTGGATATTTCCATGGCCAACTTATCAATTGAAATACGGTAAAGGCATACCACCTAAAGGCTTACCAGTGGAGAAACCGGTTGGGACACTTCTATACTAAACAATCTGGCTACTGAGTAATTCGAACAACGGGACTACTTTGCCGGCCTCTTTGAGTGCATAAACTTGTAATTTATTTCTCCGGCTTTGCTCATTTTATATTTGTTTGACTGTTCAATTTATATGTCCTCGCCATTGTTTAGTGTTGTCACTTATCTCTTGAATTCATTATTTAAATGTCTGTGAATTTGTTGATCGCAGAAAACAAATTTTTAAAACGATTTTTAAGGTCGTTACCAAGCTACAAACCAAATTGCTGTATAAGTTAATTGACTGCTATAAGTTATTGTGGCCTTACCATTTATTCCGACCTTTTGATACCTTTTCCGGTTTCTTTATTGGCTTACTATGCTTGCTATTGATGGCCTCACATGGTTATTTTTGCATTAGTAAATTAAATATACCTTTTGACTTTCATTAACCACAATTATGTGGCTGTGCTAGTAGTATTAAATTTTTTGTAATAATAATATATAATTATAAAAAATTAGAAATCTTCACTAAATTATATAATTATAAAAATTTACAAATTTTGATAAAATATAAAATTTTCTTTCTTTTCACGAAAATTCAACAACATAAATCTTTACCAAATCACAATTTTTTTTTCTCGATTTAATGTGCTTAGAAACCCCTAGAGCACTCAAAAATAACTACTCCAATCTCCACATTCAACAATTTCTCACCCAACAAATATAAAAAAATATATATATATAAAAGACAAATAACATAAAAAAAAAACTAAACTACACAAATCATATATAATAATACATTATCTCTTCAATGAGTTTTATTTAACGTTTTTTTATCAAAGAAAATAAAAATACCAATCCAATTTGGATTCCTCTACAAAATCATATATTATTATTTTGATGGAGTATATCAGGTTTCTAACCTTCACGATTTATTTACTCTCAAAGTCTGTATTCACACCTAAGAAGTTTGATTAAGGGAAGTATATTAATAACTTAGATTATTTGCAAACTTCGGAGATGGACTTTATCAATAAACGAGAAACAAAATTAAAAAAGGAGAAACAAAATTAAAAAGACAATTCTTAATAGGTTTATCACAATACTCATAAAACATTTATAATAATATTAGACACATTTTCCAAACAACATTATATATATTTAATAAAACATTTATAATAATATTGGAAAAATAAATAAATATGTTCGTTTTATGGTTTCTATGTCACAACATATTATGTTTATTTTCTGTTTTGTTCATAAACCTTATACATTTAAAGATGTCTTAGACACTCTTTTAAGGTGTTCTACGTATATTTAATTCCAATGTGACATTTAGGTAATTTATAAACATAAATATAATTTATTTCTTAAATATATATGTTCAATCGTTGAAAATGTAATCCTACGAGAATATTAATATTAAGAGATTATATATTTCATTTTGTATTTCAAGTGGGTAAATCTAGAAGTGATGCATTAAGAATGTTGTTATCATAGTTACATAGCATAGTTCAACTCACAAAGTTATTAAACCAGCAACAATTATAGCATACACCATTAATATTTAAATTCAAAATAGAGCAATAAGATAGAATACTCTACTATTACAATTACAATTGGGCTGAAAATCAACTTCAACTCAACTTCTTAAACGTTGGATAAGAACATGCTTATCATCAATTAAATGTCAAGAAAGTGGTGTTGAATAACCGGTGATTAAGTTGTCAATTAATTGATGCTACATCAACTAATGAGTGCAAGGAAACTATTTCATAATATGTTTGTTTTGTGACATTCCATTAATGTCTCATTAACATAAGACTTATGTAGATAAACCTAGGCAAACCATGTTTTATCGGTAACATTGTATATGGTGTCACTTAAGAGAAGTCCCAATGATTCTTGTTCAATGGGTATGCTAAGGTAATGATGTCCCATTGATTTTTGTGATGTCACTCAAGTGACATCCTAATGATGCTCATTCGATGAGTATGTTAAGGAACCCTACAAGGAGAACACCTTGTAGTAGAGGTTTGTAGTGTTAATAGATTTGGCAATTTTTTTAAAAATCCTCTATTATTCAAAGTAGAGGTTTTAACAGATGTTTTATATAACCAAAAACAACTGGGCGGGTGGAGGTTTTTTGTCTGTGCTTGTATTGGTAAAATGCACGAGTGCATTATTAACTAACATGCACTGGTGCACACACAAATGTAAAAAGCATTGGTTCTCTTAAAACTATTATGCATTGGTTCTTTATTTTATGTTATATGAATCATCCTAGGGACGTGAGTGAGGTGGCCCTTGATTTTAGTATCCCATGGGTTTTTTTTGACTGAGATTCATCGTCTGATCAAACAAAGTGTGGCGGTGGTGGGGGGGGGGGGTGTCTTTATTTCACTAAATCACACTGCTTTACCCTCAAAGCGGGATTGGGGATTGGCAGAACTTTTTGGTGTAGAGAAGGGATGAAGAAATTTTCAAGTCTTTGGTGATTCTTTAGTGGTCATTAATTGGGCCAATGGGATACACAGATGTCTAGTCTCAAATTTTCTTCCATTATTAGAGGATGTGATTCGTATTAAAAGTTTATTTGACTCCATCTCATTCACTCATAGATACAGGGAAAGGAACCAACTGGCGGACGGGCTTTCCAAAGAAGCCACACAGCTAGACTATGGCCAGTGGTATGTTGCAGAACATACATCTGAAGGAAATCAAGGATTTTATCACATACCATTTCATGATAGACAATACATTTGAGGCTGGATAACTACTCCGTAGGTGAGGAAAACTCTATATTTTGACTGGATCACTGATCATACTGTAATATTGATAGAATGTACACCATAGTGCATACTTAAATGATAGAGGTTTTTTCAGGTGGATATTATTTTTTGGGAACTATTAACAGTTATGGGATTATGTCTCATTGATGCCTCTTTTTTTGGTATTATTGGAGGATCGACTCTTTTTGTTGGAGAATATGTTCGTAGCTATGTCAAAATAGATGGAACATACATGTGTATGTAATTTTGTTATAATATAATGAAATTATGAAATTTACCAAGGAAAAAAAAAACTAACATACACTGGTGCACACACAAATGTCAAAAGCATTGTTTCTCTTAAAACTATTATGCATCGATTTTGTATTTTATGTTATATGAAGCATCGATGTTTTTATGTTAATGTATGCACCAGTTCATATTGTTTTTTTCTGCAACAACGATGATCATATAAATATTATGCACCAGGTCATTCTATTTGTTTTATGACACAACAATGGTCTTTTATTTAGTACACATCAGTGCCTGTGTTACCATATGCACTGAAAGGTAGTGAAATTTTGAATATTCAAGATGAGATGACATCACCATTCTTTGTTACTGAACATCGATGTTTATATTGTATTTAAAGTATCAGTGTGTATATTATATATAAAGCACCGATTCACATTATTATAATAAACATTATTATATAAAGTATCGATTCACATTATTATTATATTACAGAAAAATATTCCAAAACATACAACTTGCAGTAACTTTCATTTATATTGATTGTCTTTGATCACTTGAATTGTTGTCATCGTTTGAGCTGCGTGTACACCTCATTTAAACTTGTGGGTGATATTGGAATTTGGTTATTTAAACTATGTTTTCTTGATCGACTTGTTTTTGATGTTCTTCTAGTTCACCTTCCATCTACAAAATAGAAATAAAGTGTAATAACTAAATCTATATTTATATAGTAGAATATACATGCTTACGTAAATAAAAAATCATACCATAGTAATGAGTGATTCATAAACAATACACATGATTTCGAGGTCATGTCACATGTCGTGTCTCAAAATATATTATGTTGGTTGCACTAAATACTTTGTTTCATGCGTGTTTAATACGCCATGAGAAAGCATTGTAGATATAATTAATACAAGGGTTTCTTATTGTTCCATTAATTATAAAACAAGGGGAGTTTTTTATTTATTTTTTGTAAATAAAAGTTTTGGTATTACCTTATGATAGTAGAGTCATACATATGTTCGGGACTTGATGCATGGCTTGTCAACTGTGGAAACTAGGCCAACACCATGGAAATGTGCCCTTTTCTTACAGATTTCAAAATCATAGAGATGAAGATATCAAAACTAGAGCTATTACATACACACCAAATTGCATCCTACCTACCCTGTTTGAAAAAAAAAACTAAATCTAGACATAAACATTGAAAAAAAAATCAAGCTCATGGGGTGTCTCGATCCCCATAGCCTTGAGGAAGAGTGTACCAAGTAGAATCAAATAATTAAGGATGTATACATGTTGGGCATCACTGGTTTTTGACTAAACTGTAGAGAGAATCCATAAATATATGCAGTCGTCGGTTGAGAAATTCCAGTTTGCCACATCTACCACATCCCTTCGTAGGTCGAACATCAACCGAATATGGTCTATAGAGAGGCCTATATGAGGAGGATCCTCATCTGGTGCATGAAAATATGGAACTATCTCAAGTATCTGAGTTGGAGCTATCACTGTCTCTTCTTTGATCATGACTCATAAAACAAGGGAAATTGAATAACATATTTATACATACAAATTGTTCAATTAAACCTCGATACTTCCACATATACTCACAACTCTCACTTAACCCAATGTTGATCAATTTTGTAAGGTACCAAATGTATTATGGAAATAAATATAGAATAATTGTGATGGATACAAACATAAACACCAAAATATAGAGAACAATAAAACCATAAATTATACCTTTATTGGTAAAAAGTGAAGTTCGCTTGCTTCTTTGAGGGGGAAACCTCTAGCATAACAGAGTTCACATACAAAATAATTCTCAAGACAGTTTTCCATGCCTTCTACTCCTATTTATATTAATTCTATATTCTAAAGGACATTCTAGAGGAGCACCAATCTAGAAGCATAAAATTATATTAAGTCTTCTTACATTTCACTAATACACATTGGAAAAATTGTGACGATTCGATTGCAGCGTTAAGGAAAAAATTGCTCATATTGTCGAAAAATAGAGGAAATTTGATTTGTTTTACCATACTGCCTGATACCGTCGCACTTGCAACGTACTTTTCAAATAGTCACAAAAGAGACGATGTTCAGAAGATGTCAATCTTGTGATGATATAAAATGTGTGTCACACATGTGACGGTGTGGACATTAGGTTGTCCCCCCCAAATGGTCACCCACTATTTCACAAAGTCAACATTGACTTGGTCAATAGTCATCGAAATTGCGACATTCTGTCCATCGCACTTGTGATGGTGTGGACACTAGGTTTCCCCCCTCCTAATGGTCACCCACTATTTGACAAAGTCAACAATGACGTGGTCCATTGTTGTCAGAATTGCGACATTATAAAATCTATAAATATGTTGAATTTTACAGATGTTGCGACAAGTTTGATATAACAACGATGGTTCAAAAAGGGTATAAGGTCTTCTTGGCGAACAAAAAACATGTTTTTTTTTCATATGTTATAATA
>JASDQU011443395.1:23385-39731 GCA_032191745.1 Picea mariana | reverse complement strand
TATAACATTTTTTTATGGGATATTGGCCAGTACAATAAAGGAGACCCTTGAAGTTAAAAAAATATTGTAAACAAATATTGGGGATATCCCCTAAATTCGTCAACACAAGGTTTTATGCAGGCCACATGTAGGCATATGAAGGAGGGTGGAAAAACCATCCTCCATCCCCAGTTTTGAGACTAAGTCTCTAGTGGGCTTGAGAAATGTTGTAGAGAGCACGTCTTCTTCCCTAATTTGGGTTACAAAGAGATCATCCTCCACCCGTAAACTACATTTCCCATAATTCTTTCCACTTTTGATGTGCGATGTAGTGTCCTTACCTCCCATCCTTCAATGATCCTTCAACACCTTACCTATACCCCACATCTATTTTACCCCCACATTCCATCTTTTTTTATGCAGTATGTGGAGAACCATCCTCCATATATTCATATGAACTCCCATCTCTCCTCTACATTTCCTTCTCCTATGCATTGTCTCCCATTCCCTCTTCTATTTCCTCCCTACATTACCATGTTCACCTTCCTAATGTGTGACACATGGAATGGGCTATCCATCACATCTATATATATAACCCCCACACACCATTACATCCCAAAATACTCGTGATTTTGTAATAGACCAACAACCCATTGGTAGGCGAAGACTAGTGGTTGAGTTCCAAGTACACTAGGGGATGACTCAACATAGTGGAAAGGTAATGTGGACCTATAATTAAGTCATAAAATTAGACGAGGGGTGAGGTGCATGTAGACCTTGGGATTCCAAAATTATAATTAGAGTGGGTTGGAACTTGGCATATATAAAACATGGTGCATGTGGTACAAGTTTTCACACCCAAATTTAATAGTCTCAAATCAATAAGGATGGAAAATCAATGGTGGTTGTAGCATGAGATATAAAATAATGTACAATAACCTACTAACCACCAAATCAAGTTCGTGGAATCTCATTAGAAATACCTATAAGCAAAGAATCATCTTTAAATATACTAATATGTCAAAGAATTTAGTTTTACATGAAGTTTGAGCACACATATCATTCATTCTCACACTAAAATATCAAAGGAAGTAAAAAGATAAGGAAGATCACATACAATTTTCCCTCTTGGAATGTCATCCAAGATGGAAGGGAGAATGGGGATGTTCATTAAACATATGATGGAAGGGAGAATGGGGATGTTCATTAAACATATGAGACAAAAAAAAATGAATATCATTTTTGACTTTATCATATGAGCACTTGGCATGAGGTTCTTTTAGGTTTTGAGGAGGATATATGTTATTTCTTAAATGATTGAATGACCATCTATGACTTTGATCGATTTGATATTTTGAAATACCATTTTATTATAACAGTATTTGTCATCTTTGACATGGTAAAACTCATCTATTTTTTGTGACTTTTACATACATGATCGATTTGAAATACCATTTTATTATAATAGTATTTGTCATCTTTGACCTGGTAAAAAAATGAAGAACCCATCTATAGATGTTTGGATTTTTCCCATGTATTATTTTTTTTTTCATTTAATATATAATTTTTTTTTTCATTTAATATATAATGTTATCATAAGCAATAGCTCCCTCATATATTTTCTCTTCTTACTCTTTTTTCAAATTTTAATTAATAGTATCACAATTTTTATATTCATGAGTATTGATGATCTCATTCAAATTTTATTTGTTTCTATCCCTTTGATGTGAGAATTCATTGCAAGTATAAGTAGGGAATCCTTTGTTAATCCCCTTTTTCCTATTGTAAGCAAGTTCAGATGGGATTATATTGAGTACCAAACCATGATATTATCCTAGTAGCTTTGATTTAATAATTTTTCATTTGATTGACTTAATTAATTTCATGGTTATTTATGATCATGCAAAGGATTTTTCCACTTTCATCTGGTTTTATTTTTTCAATATTTTTAGGAATTTCTGAGATATCTTATCTCTTTTGATTCATCTAAAGTGGGATGTCCTACTAGATTTCTACATTCACCTAAATGTATGCCCTTATTTATTAATGGTTGACTTCATAACTCAATTAATTCATAGAGAGCACTCAAGTTACATCCATCCTCTATTTCAAGTATGTTTTGTGTATTTAGAGATTATTTTTAAATTTAGAGAAGCCAAGCCTCATTTAATTTAATTTTAATTTAGGGACAACCCCATTGAATTAGAAAAGAACCAATTCAAAAGTGATAAAGATGTCTTTTATTGATAATGAAATTTTCATTTTTTCAATATTTTTAAGAATTTTTGAGATATCTTATCTCTTTCACTTCATCTAAAGAGGGACGTCCCATTAGATTTCTACATTATCCTAAATGTATACCCTCATTTATTAATGGTTGACTCCATAAATCAATTAATTTATAGAGAGCCCTCAAGTTACATCCATTCTCTTATTTCAAGTATGTTTTGTGTATTTAAAGATTATTTTTAGATTTAGAGGAGCCAAGCCTCATTTAATTTAATTGTAAATCAGGAACAACCCCATTGAGTCAGAAAAGAAACAATTCAAAAGTGATAAGGATGTTTTTATTGATAATGAAAAACACTCCTAAGTAGAATCAATATTGCTCTATGGATGTCACATTTTGAAGTGTAAGTCAATATTGCTCTAAATAATGTGATGGATGTTACATTTTGAAGTGTAAGTTTCAGAAATAACAATTGATATCATCTACAGGGACACATTCTAGTTCCCTTGAATCAATAGATTTTCTACAACAATCTAATAAGGCAGTCTGGAAAGAGCCATTCACCTAATTACCTAAATCCACTAAGAACAAAAAATCATGTTTCTCTAAAATGTTAATGTCATGTTGTTCATGTCTAAGGTGAGGCAAAAAGAATGTTAATGTCATGTTGTTCATGTCTAAGGTGAGTCAAAAAAGTGGTGTTGTAGGCATTTTTGAGATGGCATATGATGAGTCCACAAATTTAACAAAAGGTATGATTATAGAAAGTTTTTGAACTTTCTCATGATGAATCTACTTTATGAATATATTCTATGCAGATCAATGATGGATAAAATTGGGTATGATTATAGAAAGTTTTAGAACTTTCTCATGATGAATCTACTTTATGAACATATTCTATGCATGTTAATGATGGATAAAATTGACGTCAGTAATGTTTTGGATGAAATGGTTTAGCAAGAATAGAAGATGACCAATTATTTTAAAGTGATCCAAAAACATCGTGTCTTGGTAGAAAAAACCATTAAAGGTATATGTGTTTTTATGAATATAATCGAAGATTGAGAAAAAAACCAACAAAATATTGTTGGCCTAATTGGTATAGAGTTTGTGAAGCATCTCATGCCAAATAAAAATGTGATATATTTGTGCAACTAAAATATATATGTTTGAAGAAGAAAAAAATTCTCTTCTCAATTCAAAACATGATCCAAATTTATAAATGCATAATGATATAGATTGAATGATATGAGTGATTCACTAATTTACAATAACATTTGAAGACTTCAACATTGTGGAGAAAAAAAAAATTTATTTACCAAGTTTTGAGTCTTATTATCTAGTGAATAAATTCACCAAGTGACATAAAGCACAACCGTCTATGACTATCAAAATTACATTCAACAATACTAAGGATCTTATATGTACTAATGAAGTCTATAACATATGATATTCAGAGTTGAGTGCTAGCATATACCTACTAACCTTAAGGTATATCATGTGCAATCCACTCTAGTGTTATATTCATGAGTGACCCACTTCCTTATGACATTTATATGCACATGTGTAAAAAAAATCAATCTCAACCAATTGTTAAATGTTATATAGAGAAATGAATAAGTGATAAACAATACATGCATTCTAACTAATAAACCATTCAAACTATGAACTCAAATGCATTCTAACTAATAAACCATTCAAACTATGAACTCAAATGATTTAAGCCTGATAGTGTAGGGAAAACAAAGAAACTATTTATTAATCCATGGAACATTTAATAAAATAAGAATCTTGTATGGTTAATCTCTAATCATTTTACATGAGAGGGTCCTTTGATTTCTCCAATGGGATTTCTTAACGTTTGAAAGAAAATATGAATCACTTACCCTTGTGCAATAGTAGTTTGGAGGAATAAATCGGCAAAATGGATGATCAAAATCTGGACCAGGGGTCAAAATTTAGCTCAAAAATAAAAGTTCTCGGAATTGCCTCAAAACGAACAAGAGCGTAGCCCTTGTCATCACAAACCCAACGCAACTTGTTTGGGTTCAAACGAACGTCGGATGAGAGAGATATCGCGATCTGTTCAAATCACCAAACAGGTAAAAAAATAAAAATGTGCTGACTGTACAGTCCGTACGAATGTTGACGTGGCAGAGGTCATACGATGACATGGTGTGTCTGTACGATGACATGGCATTTGGTGATGTGGCATTCAATTATTGGTAGATTTGGGTGAATCACGATGTGACATGTGGCATTTAATGGACAAATGGTGTGGCACCATGTGGCCCAGTCATGGGCTGCCACGTGGCACCGTTGTAATTGGTTGTTAGTTCAAAATTTTATGGAGTCCACCGGAATTGAACCCCAAACCTCCTCTCCATCGTGCAATGCTTTGGCAATGGCCGCCCTACTGGCGCGATATACATTGTTCCTTGACCTATATGTGAGTTTATATTTATTTAAATTTACATTGTTTAAAGGTTGGCGCGGGGGTCCGGGCTGGGGCTTAGCCCCAGCCCTCGGTCGCACTTTATACCATATGACTCTACACGGAGCGTGCGCGGGAGTTTGGTAATTTTAAAGCGGATAGCCCCGGTCGTATGTGTATTACCCATATGACCTTAATCTTTGCGCACGGGGGGGAATTTGGTTTTTAAACGGTTATACCATATGCCGCCAATTGTCATTTAACCATTTGGCCTTGGAAACGGTTAGCCCATGGTTTCGGGTGCTTACCCATATGACCTCAACCTTGGCAGTTAGGGGTTAGGTGCGCCCATAACCGTTCGACAGTTTGCACTGTTATGCGGTTGCATGCTGGTGCTAGGTTTTAGCATGAGTTTTTGAGTGTGTTCTTGGTTGAACGCCTAGAGGTGCGTTTTGGCGAACCAGAGACAACAAGCTTGAAGGAAGAGAATGGCAGGAGGCCTATCTTCTTCATTTTTTGGCCAAATGAGGTGCCGTAAAATCCCAGCTAGGGGTTTTTGGACGTTCTAAATCCATTGGCACTGTTTTCATAGGCATTTGAAGACTTATTTTGCAGGTTTTTAACCATTGAAGTTTCAGGAAGCTCTAGGGATCTTGAAGCCCTCATTGTTTGAGGTCATGCTCAGATGAGCCCATGTTTGTTTTCTGTGATTGAATAATCATTTTTGGCTAATTATTATGCTTTGAACACTTTGGGATAGGTTTCAAATCCATTTGAGGACTTTTACAGGTGTTTTTTCCACAGAGAATCTCAGGGAAGCTTAAGGCCACATGTAGAAGAGGTCATGCTCGGATGAGCCATGATCCGTTTTCAGAGTTTTATTAGTCATTTTTCGGGTTTTTATGTATTCTGAACCCAATGGTACAATCAATATTTCCATTGGAGTTGAGCAGTAGATTGTAAAAGAATTTTTGACAAATTAATCCCAGAGAGCCAAGTCCATTGATGGAGGCTCAAGGAGATGTAGCCCAGAGAGGGGTGAACTCCTTTATCATGTTGTTCTTGTTGTGAGTATTTTCTGGTTATTATTTGCTGCAAGTTATTTTTGTTGTTGTATTTATGAAAACAACATATTTAATCTTGCAAAGACCTCACACATAACCATTTAAAAGAAGCATGAACTTAACACATAATTTATCTTGCATATTTTAACACAGGGAGAAAGGTCTTGTAAAGTTTATTTTAATGAAGTAGAGGGTGCTTGCATAGCATAACAAGTCAGCCCACTATTTTCAGATCAATGGAGGTAAGGAAAGGTAAGATTTATGAGTGGAATCGTCATGATTCTTCCCTTTTTGGAAAATGTCAACAACATAGACTTAGAAAAAATATATCTATTAAACACATGGGGGAGGTCAAAATGTATAGGTCATTGTTGAGCTTGGAAGAAACTATTTCTAGTGTGAATTCCCAAGGCTCATGTATGAGTACCCATGCAACTAATTAAACTCTAAGGAGGGCCAAGTATCCTTACATTAATCAGTGTAAGATCTTATAATCAAATTGAGACCTTGATCCTACTAGATGTATTGATTGGCCACATATTTTATTGAATCATGGTACTTTAGAGATGTGAGGGGTATTGAAAAAGTATGGAATGATCATGCTAGAATTTAAGGATAATCCACATGATACTTTAGAATATCAAATAGGAGTTTGCCTAGGGTTTGTGACTTATAATTATACTATATATCATGCATTTGAATGTATTACACAAGGTTAATGAAAATTTGGATGTTTTTAATTAAATTGCTTAGGTGTCACAAGTGAGTAATCAAAGTGATAATAAATGCCCCTTGATGTGTGAAGTCGGTCAAGATATTATTGTCACTTTTGATCAGGGAGTAGTTCACTGTCACTTTTGTATGAGCAAAGTACTTTGAGCACCTTTTTGAGTCTTGAGTTGGAGTATTTGTTTTGTTGAGAGTTGCAGAACCCAAATGGAGTCAATTTTGAGATGTAATTGAGGGTTTGGTCGCAAGTTGTGGAGCTTGGTGCGACGTTGATTAGCCTCACCATTCATAAACCCGTGATGTAATATGGGCAACGTAGGAACTTTCTTATGAAGAATAAGAATAATAAGAAAAAAATATTTGTGGACGTAGCCCAGGGGGTGAACCACAGTAAAATGGTGTCTCTATGTGTGCTATGTTGATTTTATGCTTAATGATGAATAAATGGTTAGATGAATGTATCTATTGGAGTTTATTTACAATGAGCACTATAATAATCATGCAAAATTAATGTTATTGAATGGATAAAATAGTAGATCTGATGAATGTTATGATATAATGCATGTTAAGGTATAAGTGGAAGTAAAAGAAACATCCCCAAGGACGAGCCCTGTTGTAATCATGTTTATGAATTGTAAATCATGTTTTGTAGGCTGGTGAGCTGAGTATTGATAAGCTAGTGGGATTATGTGTTTATTATAATGGAAAACCTAAGTGTTAAAGGACAGAAGCCTTATTTTGTATATGTAATCATGCAGATTATTAACAAAATATAAACATCGTTGCATGTAGACTGAACACGAAGAAAGAGTGATGGGGGACTAAGCTTCCATAAGGTGGGTAAGGGAAAGGGGGCTAAAGGGTTAGAAGACGGGCTAAGCTTGAGGGATTAAGTCCTTGAATAATAATTTATTATTATTCCAAAGTGGTGTGAAAGGTATAATTTTTATCCTAAGTTCCTCGAAAAAGGGAACGTATACTTGATGGAGTGCATGCAACTTCATGGGTGACATGTGTCAGCCCAGGCACATACAATTTAACCCAAGAATTGAACCATGAAGGGGGTTAGTCCTCCATTCGGGCGTCCATTGTCTGAACCGTGTTACCTTAGCGTCTGATCGTTGCATACCTCACACAGCTCTGAAACCCGAAATAGGGAGACCTCTGTGATCAACTGGTGTATTCCCATGAACTCCGTCGAGTCTCTGCTTTTGGCCTCCATCATCGACCTCTGCATAATTTTATTTTCACGCACCGTGGAAACCAGTGGCAAACCCGTGGACTGAGTTGTATCTCCTATGTGTCCGTGAACCCAATTTATCCACATTGCAAATCTGAGTTTGTGCTTAACCGTTTCAATTGTTGTCTTCTGTGAAACCTGAGCATACCATAATTGTCTATGTCGTGTATGTTATAACTGTGGGTTGTTGTGGCCACGCAGTACCTTGGCTGAGAGTGATTGGCTACTGACATTTGTTTCTTGTTGAGCCTTACTGTTGCCCTCCTTGTGCTGCAATGGAGTTGAAGAAGTAGGTTGTCAAGCCTGTGTGCGACACTCTCTCCAGGTGAGGGAGGTGGTTGTGGTTGAAGAGGCAGGTTTTTAGGCCTGTGAGCGACTCCCTCCAGGTGAGAGAGTGCACAGAGGAAGGGAGAACTCCTAGAAGGGGTCCTGTAGCTGCCACAGAGCTCGAAGAATTCCAGTCTGACCTGCTGCTGAAGCCCAAGGCAAGGGAAGTTTAGCAGTCGAAGGACTGTCCATGTGACAGTGAAGCTGTATACTCCTGGGGTGGGATATTCATGTCGTGAATGAGAGTCTGTGAGCAGTGGGAATAAGTGGCTCCCAGGGGAGAATCCATCCTCATAAACTGTATGTCTTCCCATTGACCTTGCCTAGCCTAGGATTCCCTTTCCCGGAGGAGCTTGGTCCCAACTCAGGGGTGACCTACTGCTAAGAGTGATGAGCAATGCAGTCTATGGCTGGGAGGTTTGTGGAAGGTCTGCACACAGTTGGTGGTATTATTCCAGTTGAAAGATAAGTATTAATTTTGTACTTAATTTATATGTGATGCATGTCTGTGTCTTGAAATGTTATCATGTATTCTGTTGCAAGTTTGACATGTTGTTAATTCTGTTTAATTTTGTATGACATAATTAAATCCATGTTGAATATGTTAATTTTGATTATATGCATATCCTTTATAAGTATATATATTTCGTGTAGTAGCGTTTCCCGACAGTGGGAGTGATGGCCGAGGATGTTACAAATTAGTATCAGAGCCATGGTTTTAACACTGAGCCTGGATGGGTCATGTTAGTGGAAATTGAAGCAAGAGTTTTGCAAAACAATTGTTGTCGAGATGGAAAAAATTCAAGATCAGAGAAAGTTTTCCGCACTAATCCTGGATGGGTTGGATAAGTTGTCTCTGGACTCGAGGTTTCAAGAGGAAATTCTGTCTAGAGGACTAATTTCGGACCTCAGATTGTCCTTGAGTGCCAAGATGATACTTTGGCCCTGTTACAAAGCTCAGGAGGAGTAGTGGTATCGTCAAAAACCACAATAGAAGGGGTATGAGGCAGTAGAGAAATGTAGGCCGCAGGATCTGTCGGAAGGAAGGGAAACCCTTTTACGGTCGTCAGATCTGGAGA
Organism: Picea mariana; assembly: GCA_032191745.1. Lineage (NCBI taxonomy): Eukaryota > Viridiplantae > Streptophyta > Pinopsida > Pinales > Pinaceae > Picea > Picea mariana. The sequence continues at coordinate 30,649 of JASDQU011443395.1, read as the reverse complement.
AGGTGCAGGAGGGTTATCCTGGAAACCTTTCGGAGTTCAGCAATCGGGAGAAGCAAGGTGTGCTGAGGCACAAACTTATGAAATCCGAAGCTCTGAGGTCCTGGAAGATATCTACACCGTAGATCTGGGAGGAGATATCGACCGTTAGATCTTGTGAAGTTGTGCTCGGGTTAGTCGCGAGAACCCTTTAGAATTTGTGAAATTAGAAGATGGGAAGTGAAGAGAGGTGCACTGAGGCATAAATGCCCGAAACCCGAAACCCCGAAGTCCCGAGGGAGATCTACACCATATATCTAGAGAAAAGAGCTTGAACCATTGGGTCATGCAGAAGAGTAGATTATAATTTTGGGAGTTGGGTTGTCAGGAGAAGTGGGATGTGTCGTTGCACAAAATTCTGAAGTCCGAAGTTTCGAAGCGAAAGAGTAGATGTGGTGGGGTCGGATGACGTCGCCTGGGGTGACATGGACCTTCCTAGGTGTGCCAAGTGCCATCACCTTAGTTGGTTACATTTGTACTATGTGGGCCAAAGGGTAGAGAATCTCAGAAGTTTAGAAGTCGGACATTGGAAGGAAGCAAGCGTGAAAGCTTCCGGAATCCAAAGTTCCGAAGCCCCAAAGTCCCGAAGTCCCAAAGCTATGAAGTTCCGAAGTCTCGGAACTTCGATGCCTGAAGTTCCATAGCGAGAGTCAGTCGTTGGATGTTGAGTAGATGTGGATGATTGATCCACCCTGCGTCACAAGTTCATTAGTTCGAAACTTGGGAAGTTGTTGTGTATTTCTTGAAACCTCCCGAAGCGTGAAGTCCCGAAGCATTGGAAAGTTGGGGCCTAGGTCATAACCCAACGTCACAGTCAAAATTTCCTAGCGGGAGGAGCTAGCGCCTAGGAGATTCATGATTTGGAAAATCAGGAATCAAGAGTATCAGGTTTGGCCCACAGTTGAATACTCGAAACGCGAAGTCGCTAAGCGCCCTTTTTGTTAGGTGAGTGGTCACGAACTGCAATCACGTGGGTTGGGGTCTAAGAGAAAAGGGACTAGTGCCCAAATGATTTTTATAGAGCCGAGCAGAGCTCGGAAAATTCATGAAATCTAAATGTTTTCTTGACTCAGATTTGTTTATGAATGTTGTGGAATTTGTTAAGGAATGATGTCTTGAAAAATTCCAGTGGTCTGCATGTGTGTTTGCAGAATTCTAGTGAGTGCCAAAACTATTTAGAATTGCCACTGAGTGCAAATAAATGGAGGAGACACACAATGCTTCCAGTTCAGAGAATGAAGCTAAAGGGATGGATGTTCATTTGGGAGTTGAAGGATCGAACTCCAACGGGCATGGAGAAAAAATAGATAAGGAAGGAAACATGATGAAAATCATTGAAATATTGCAGAAAGATGCCCAAACTCACTGAGAAGATAGCATAAAACTCAGGAAATCTTGGGAAAAAACAAGGTGAATTCAACGTAAAGTTGTTAAAGAGTTTGGAGAGAATCGAAAGGAAATTCAAAAATGAAAGTGACACAAGCAAAACAGGGAGTCGTAGGACCCCTGAGAGGAAAACAAGATCAAGGAGTGTTAGCGGACATCGACGTTGCTCCCCAAAGAATTCCAGTAAGGAAGAACACAGTAGTGCGAGCCTATCTCCTACTAGAAAGCACATGAGATCTGGAGTGGATGAACTAAAGGGAGAAATGAACAAGATTAAGCCTCCTATGTTTGATGGAGAACACAAGAAGGAGGAAGATGTCTAAACATGGTTGCTTGGCATGAGGAAATATTTCCAACTGCATAATTATTCCTCTCATGTTGAAGGAATAATTGCAATGTAACAATTGAAGGGAAAACCATCCATGTGGTGGGATCAACTTGTGCAGTTGCAACACATTAGAGAGAAGGATATAACTTGGAAGGAATTTAAAAAGTATTTCGAGAAGAAATACTTGACTAAGAGATATTATGACATAAATATGAAAGAGTTCTTTGAACTCAAGCTGGGTAGCATGACCATTGATGAATACGAAAGAAGATTTTTGGAATTGTTGAAGTATGTGTCGTTCATCAAAGATGAGACTGTCAAGATTCAGAGGTATCTAAGTGGATTACCACCTTCCACTGGTGACAAGATTCAGTATGATGACCCTAAGAATATGGAAGAGACGATAAGGAGAGAAAAATTCTTATATGATCAACAAGGGGAAAAGCTTACTTTTCGGAAGGCTTGGGAAGACAAGAAGAATTTCAAGATGAATCAGAGGAAGAAGGGAGATAAGCCATCCTTTTTCAGAAACAATCCTCAAGTACAACCAACTTTTAGAGAGCACAGGAAGGTTGAAGTGGGTGGGAAAATGCCAAGACCACCACCTATGGAATGTTGAGGTTGTAAAGGAAACCATAGGTACCGAGATTGCCCCCACAAAAGTGACAAAGTTGGAACTGTCCACAATGTTCAGCAGGCTGAAACAGTGGAAGACATGGGCAGTAGAATGCCAAGAATATACACAGCCTTGGACAATAAGCAAGTTGAATATCAGTCGCACATGATTGAAGTGGAAGGTATGATCAACAACCATGACTTTACTATTTTAATTGATTCAGGGGCTAGCCATAGTTATATAGATCCTAGAGTGGTGGAAAAATTGCATTTTTTGAGAAGCAAACATGAAAAGTCTTGGTTAGTGCATCTAGCTACAGGAACCAAGAGAAAAGTCACTGAGTTAGTTGAGTCCTGTCCAATGGACATGAATGGACTGAGCACAAAGGCTTAGTTGAATTTTATGCCTTTAGGTTCTTATGACTATTTAATTGGGATGGACTAGTTGGACCAACACCATGCCATCCTAGACTGTCAAAAAAAGGAATTCACTTTCCTGGATGAGGAAGGAAATCGGAAAATGGTCCAAGGAATTCCCAAAGATGTTGCTATCGGAGAAATCTCAGCAATGCAGCTGAAGAAGTGCTACAGAAAGGTTGTCAGTTATTTGTAGCCCATGTGGAGTAAACATCTAAGGATGAGGTCTCCAGGATTGGAGATCATGCTATACTAAAGGAGTCTGAAGATGTGTTCGAAGAGGTACCCGAATTACCCCCGAAAAGAGATATTGACTTCTCTGTAAACTTGATGATGGGAGAAGCTCCAGTGTCAAAAGCTCCTTACAGAATGAGTACGCTAGAGCTGAAAGAACTGCAATTGCAGCTTGAAGAGATTCTGAAGAAGGGGTATATATGCCCAAGTGTGTCACCTTGGGGTGCCCCAGTCCTGTTCGTGAAGAATAAGGACAGGACACTGAGATTGTGTATCGATTTCAGACAATTGAACAAAGTAACTATAAATAACAAGTATCCTCTGCTGAGCATCGATGATCTCTTTAATCAGTTGAAGAATGCGAAGATATTTTCGAAGATAGACTTCAGGTCGGGATATCACCAGGTAAGGATAAAGGATGAAGACATCAACACGACTGCCTTTAGAACAAGGTATGGTCATTACGAGTTCATAGTGGTGTCGTTTGGGCTATCGAATGCACCCGTTGTTTTTATGTGCCAGATGAATGGTGTATTCGGGGACTATCTGGACAAGTTTTTCATAGTCTTCCTGGATGACATTCTAGTGTATTCCAAGTCAGAGGAAGAGCATGAACAACATCTGAGGATGGTGTTGCAGGTGCTAAGAGAGTACCGATTGTATTCCAAGTTGAGAAAGTGCTCGTTTTATCAGGAGAAGATCCATTTCTTAGGGCATATTATTTTGAAGGATGGGATAGTTGTAGATCTCGATAATATTGAGGCCATCAGAGAATGGTCAGCGCCAAAGAATGTGACATAAGTAATATCCTTTATGGGTCTATCTGGTTATTACAAAAGGTTTATCCCAAGGTTCTCAAGGACATCTGACCCTATCACTTCATTGCAAAGGAAGGAGAAGAAGTTTCAGTTGACAGAGGAATGTGAGAAAAGCTTCCAACAATTGAAGCAACTGTTAACCAGTGCTCCCATCCTGAGGATCGCAGACCCAAATGCATATTTCATGGTGTGCACAGATGCATGCAAAGAAGGATTGGGAGGAGTCCTCAGTCAGAATGGATTCGTAATTTTTTATGAATCTAGAAAGTTGAAAGAGCACGAAAGGAACTATGCCACTCATGATTTGGAGTTGGTAGCCATAGTGCACGCTCTAAAGAAATGGAGGAATTATCTCATGGGAAGGAGGTTTGAATTGAGGACATACCATAATAGTCTGAAGTACTTGTTTGATCAACCAACCTTGAACGCTAGACAAAGTAGGTGGTTGGAGTTTCTCTATGAGTACGATTTTGATATCATGCATATCAAAGGGAAGGAGAATAAAGTGGTTGATGCACTCAGCAGAAGAGTACACGAATTACATGCTATAACCATTAGCATGTACCGAACTGATATTAAAAGAAAAAATTTGGAGGCTGCAAATACATATTTGCAGTACAGGGATTTGGTAGCAAAGATACAACAAGCTAACATGCCACAGAAAGTGGAGAATTATAAATTAGAGGCCGATGGAACACTTCTGTACAAGAAAAAAATTTATGTACCTAATGTCCAGGACTTGAAACTTATGATTTTGCATGAAATGCATAATTTCCCTTATGCTAGGCACCCTGGATATCAAAAACGTGTGGCGGGAGTCAAGAGCCATTACTTTTGGCTAGGTATGAAGAAAGAGATTATAGAATACATCGCTAGATGTATGGAATGCTAGAAGGTTAAAGATGAGAACCGACACCTAGCAGGGTTGCTGCAACCTTTACCGATTCCAGAGTGGAAGTGGGAAGTGGTGAAAATGGATTTCATCATGGGATTGCCCAGAAAAGACAAGCAACATGATTCAATCATGGTGGTAGTGGAAAAGCTAATGAGAGCTGCCCATTTCATTTCGTTAAAGACTACTCACAAGGCAACGGATGTTTCTGACATATTTATGAAGGAAGTGGCATGATTGCACATAATTCCCAAGACAATTGTGTTTGACAGAGACCCAAAATTTACCTCAACTTTCTAGAAAGGTTTGTTCAAAGGATTTGGAATGAATCTGAACTTTAGCACAACCTATCATCCTGAGTCGGATGGGCAGACAGAGCGGGTAAATCGAGTGATAGAAGACATACTAAGGATGTATGTGATGGAAAACACATCAAAATGGGAAGACTACCTACATTTGGTAGAATTTGCCTACAACAATGGCTATCAAGCATCATTGAAGATGAGCCCATTTGAAGCACTTTATTGCAGAAAGTGAAATACTTCAGTAAGGTAGGATAATCCAGCTGATAGGGCAATAGTTGGTCTAGAGTTGCTCAAGGAAATGGAAGAACAAATGCTAAAAATTAAGCAAAATTTGAAAGCTACCCAAGACAGGTAGAAAAGTTATGTTGATAAAAACCGAACCCACAGAGAGTTTAAAGTGGGTGACCATGTTTTCCTGAAAGTGAAACCCAATAGAAGTTCCCTGAAGCTGGGAAGATGCACCAAGTTGGCAGCCAGATTTTGTGGGCCATTTGAAATCCTAGAAAGGATTGGGATGGTTGCTTGCATTACTTGCATCCATGACTGTACATAATGTGTTTCATGTTTCATTACTTAAGAAATATATACCTGATTCTAATCATGTAATCGATTGGAATGTGATTCAGGTAGAGCAAGAAGGTGTCCTGCAAGTGCACCTGTGCGCATATTGGATCAGAAAAGCAAACAACTCTGGAATCGAGCCATAAGGCTTGTAAAGATCTAGTGGACCTGGTATGGTCCTGAGGATGCGACATGGGAACATGAAGATGATATGTGTTACACGTCAAAATTACTCACTTTGATAGTGTCACAAGTGTCATCATTACAAAGGTCGCAAGTGTCGCATTTTGCTCACAAGGTCGCAAGTGTCGCATGTTGCTCACAAGTGTCGCAAGTGTCAAAGAAAGCATGCTTCCATGATGCCTATGTCGTGCCTATAACGACATGAGAAGGACACTTGAAACACCTCAAACATTTGATTTGGAAGAGGAGAAATGAGTTAGTAGGCTTGCAAACCTTTTGCCATCTGAAAACACTCAAAAAAATAGCTTTTGAAGGAGAGCACTCCCCTATACCTCTTCTGGGAGTGTCAACGCTCCCCCTTACACTGTCTGGGAGAGTTATAAATATCCTCTAGCCCTTTTGAGGGAGCGCTATGGATTTTGAGAGCAATGGCGCCCCCCTAAAGCCTACTAGGGAGCGCTACATCGCTCTGATGGCCCTTTTGAGGTAGCGCTACCTATTTTGGGCAGTTGTTAAGTTGTTGAGATGAATGGGGGAAGGATCCTTTCATTCTTGGAAGGCAGTTGGATTCGAATCCCTAGTCTAGCCATGATCTTAGGGTATATCCTCAACTGAAGGAGGCAAATCCTCAACTTCCCCAAGGATATCTCAAGTGGTTAGAGCCTCTCCAAGTCTATATAAGCAAGCTTTCTAATGGTGAAAGGGGACTGGAAAATGGAGAATGACACCAAAATTATGATCTCATAAGTGGTGCTAGAACAAAAATGTTTTGGAAGCAAGAGACCTATGATCTCATAGGGAGCAATTAGTGAAGCTATCATCATTCAGATCATGGATCTTTTAATCAAGGGGTAGACAAGGAGGACTTGGCAGAGCTGCTGCAGTTCATCCATGGCTGTAAGCAATGTTTTTTCCTCATTAATATAATTTGCTTGGCCTATTTCTTTCTAGTTTGTCTCTTATCTTACATGAACTTATCATTGATAGATAGATCTGTTTTCAAGCTAATATCAATAGAGTAGGAAGTGGTCGTACTTTGTTTGTCTACAGGACTCATCGAAGGGCGAGAGTTTGGAGCTCAACTCGGAGCGTGCAGGGACAAACATCGATTAAAAGGTACCTCTATCATCCTTCCTTCTCGTGTATTAGTTTGTGTAGATCTGAAAGGAAGTCAATGTCCACATTAAGCACTTTCTGTCTTAGAGTTAGGGTCTAGCTCTTTGAGGCAATCTACCTGTCCGCAGGGGGATTTTCCTACAACAGAAACTGGCGACTCCACTGGGGAACGAATCAAAAATTTCTTAGTTTTTCTTTCTCCTCATAGGCCTTGTCTTACCTTTTGTTTTCCAACCTTGTTCACCCCATTTATCTGATTTCACTTGCTGATTGACTCTTCACTCCATCACACTCAGCTTGTTTGTCACAATTTGATTGAATTTTTGGGTTTTTTGGACATTTTTGTGAGTTTTTGGGCACCAGCGCTCCCCTG
>JASDQU011443395.1:0-17480 GCA_032191745.1 Picea mariana | reverse complement strand
GTGATATGACAGTTCATATTCTAATAAATCTTAATGACCATTGATCCGTGGCTTAACACCCGATTGGTCCATGATATTTATTTAAAGAGCATGGAGGGTCATTTGCCGATGATCGATTGTGAGAAACTCTCTTGTAAAATCTCTATGTAATCTTTTTCTTTTGCATTAATAAACTGGTCCAAGTGGCCACGTTGGCTGGGGCTGTGGATGTTTCCTCGTAGGGGTTTTACCACATCAAAACATCAGTGTGTTGATCTTTGATCTAGTTGTGTGAATGGTTACTGAAGGTGTCTGTCCTCTTTTGGAATACCTATGTTGTCAAACATTGAGGAGATGAGAAAGTGGGTGGGGAAACAAAGAGAGTGATACAAAATGTGTAGGGGAACCTGTCTCGATTAATGCAAAGAATTCCTATGGTTCAAGTAGAGGATTTTCCAGAGGCGATGCATCGATAGGTGGTGGGTGTACCCTGTGGGTGGGTGCGACTCTTCCGACGTCTTGAAAATTCCATTGTGTGCTATCATGATACACATCCAACACCATAGGTGTATATTCCATGGTCATATTACACACCGGTCGTATATGTATTTTGAAGGTGTGAGCCCCATTTTGTACTATAACACCATATTTTTTGAACTCGAAAGGATGAAATATAAAAAAATTGGTCTTCGAATTTACTTATATATGTTACAATGTTACAATGTATGAATGTTTTTTCTTTGCTTAGTTATGTGACAAATGCCAATCTAAAATATAATTAGCATATGCATCAGATACATGATTAGAACTTCTAGGTATGTGATTATAAGTAAGAAAATCAAAGTATCATTCCAAAATTCGTACCCATAGGAATCGTTGGAGTAGAGTAGGATCTCTCACATGGTAACTATCGTTCAACTGACATAGGACTAACTGGGAGTCCAAGTGAACCTCTAAAGACCGAACACCATGTGAAATGGCATCGCATAATAGCTCTAGAATGACACTATACTCAACCACATTATTCATTTATGTCTCTAGACGAACACCCCAGAAGACACCAGTTGGCCCTTGGGTGAGTAAATGACCCAAGCGGTGGAAGCCATGTTTCGCATATGACGTCTGGCCCCGTCCGCGAATCCTAAGTAAACTGAAGACTCCATTGACACTTCCAACCAAGGGAAAAATTGATAAGCAATTTGATGAAACAAAGGAAAAGATGTATATACACTAAGATACACTAGTATACAAAGCTCACACCCAAGCTTGAGGGCTCAAGCATAATACCTTTTAAGGTAGAGCCCATTTCTAGGCTCATCCAACATATTCCCTTCATAATCTTCTAATTTGTAGGTTCCTTTATCTAAGACACATCACACGATATAAGGATCGTGCCACATGGGGTTCAATTTACCTACCCCCAATGGTTCTTTGGATTGGTCATAAAGGAGAAGCAAGTCACCCTCAACGTACTACCGAGGATAGACAGAGTTATCATACTGAACCTTAACACGTCATTTATTTTCTTCGATCACCGTAGAGGCATATCGACGCTTCTCATCAAGGCAGTCCAGGTGTACGAGGCATTATTCAAGATTGGATGTTTCAGGTAGGAGCTCAATTTCCAACTTAAGGGAAGGGATTTCACATTCAATCGAAATAATTGACTGCATGCCATGTACTAACTGAAAATGAGAGAAACTAGTGGAAGTATTTATGTGTTTCAGTATTCCCAAAGTGCAGGGTAAAGATCAAATTCCAGTCAAATTCACTCTGGCTGATATTTTTTTGCAAGATGGTCTTGAGATATTTATTCACTGCCTCTGCTTGTCCATTTTCCTAGGGATAGTAAGGGGAAGAATGATCATGCATAAACCCCATTTTTTATGCTAACTCTTTCACCATTTCATTCTAAAAGTGACTTCCATGATAAGTGACAATCTCTCTTGGGATTTTGAACTGGGTTATATTCTGGTTGAATACGAAGAATTCTACAGTCTTAACATCGTATTTAACGGTAGGCATGGCCTATGCCCATTTAGTAAAGTAATACATGACCACGATAATATGTTGGTGCCCCCCAGCCGAGGTTGGGTTACAGTCATTAAAATATACCCCACACTTGGTGAAGGGATCGACGGTGACGACTACGTGAAGAGGGGCTGGGTGCAAGAGAATTTTTCGAGCGAACACCTGGAAAGGGTGACACTTTTTGGCTGCTTCAACACAATCATTAAAAATTGATGGCCAAAAATAACCAACTCGCAATATCTTTTGGGACATCGCAAGCCTAGATAAATGACCACCACAAGCCCCACTATGACAGTCATTGAGAACAACCTCAATTTCCTCATGAGTCAAGCAACGACGTAAAATATTATCTACCCCTCGATGATACAAAGTGTCACCGATAATAAGGTAGTTTTTATCCTGATGACGTATATGTCATCGATCGTCTCTCAACAGATCTGGGGTAGCTTCAAGGTTTGAAGATAAATCAAAATGTCTCTATACTAGGGGTCCAAAGACGAGATAAGGAAAATATGTTCATCCATGAATGAATCATCATGAAAATTTCCTCATCTAGTCGAGGGAAGTCTGATATCAACTCAACAAAAACTAGTGATTTCTTAGACTTCGCTGAAGAAAAATCGAGATCAAATTCTTGCAAAATAACAATCCACTTATTATGTTTCCCCCCTATGATATACCTGGTGAGGATGTATTGGAATGGATATCTGCAACTACGGTAGTTTTGTAAACTAATATATAATGTTGTAATCATTGAACCACATGTATGACGACCAAGGCCAGTTTCTCTACATGAGAGTATTTAAGTTCAATACCAACTAGGTTTTGACCTAGATAGTAGAAAATGTTCTCATGGAGCTCATCATCCTCCTTAACTAGAACCATACCAACTGTCCCTTCAGACGCGGCTATATAAAGAAAATAGTCTCTACTGTAGTATGGAGGCTTCAACATAGGCGTCGATACCAAAGCTTTATTAAGAGCATCGAAGGATTCCTAGGCTCGTTCATCCCATATAAATGGAGTTTCTTCTTCAAAAGATGCATGAAACCTTTAGTTAAATTGGCATAGTTCACTGTGAACCGATGCAAGAAATTAGCCTTCCCCTACAAACCTTGAAGTTGTCTAATGTTGCGTGGGGGAGGCAATAGAGGTATTGCCTCAACCTTCATAGGATATACCATGATCCCATTCTCATATACTAAGAATCCTAAAAGACAGCCAAACCTAAAGCAAAATATGCACTTGTGAGGGTTCAACCGAATGCGATAGTAATGACATATCTCAAATACTAATCGAAGGTGAGTGGAGTGATATACTCTCTTGGGAGAGTAAGCAAAGATATCATCTAGGTAAGCTTCGACAATATGCTTAAGATCATGAAAAGCAAAGGTCATGGCATGTTGGAAGGTTGCTCCGACGGTTTTAAGGCTGAAATGAATTTTTCAGTATGAAAAAGTAACCTAAGGATAAATAAACGTCGTCTTATGTTGTTCCTCGGGTTTGATCTAAATTTTATTATACCCTGAAAATCCATCCATAAAAGAAAATACTTCGTTTCCCACACACTCTTTAAGAATCTGGTCAATGAAAGGAGTCGGGAAGTTATCTTTAGGACAAGAGTTTTTCAGGTCTCGAAAATCCATACATACGTGGATGGTTCCTTGCTGTTTATTTACGGGAACGCGGTTGGAAACCAATTCAGTCAAGGGAATTGGGTAGATGAAACCATCATTAAGTAACTTCTCTACTTCTGCCTGAATAGCAGGGGCCTTCCTATGATTAACAACTCTAAGACGTTGCCGAACAAGTTTATCATTCAGATTGGTTTTAATCTCATGTTCGACAATGTTGGGGTCGATGCCTAGCATCTATTCATATGACCAAGCGAAAAAATTATGAAATTCTTTGAAGAGTTCGATGTAGATCTGAAATTGTTCAGGAAAAAAATTTGCATCGATATATACGTTCTCATTTTTTCAAGGAATACGAGAGATGTTGATTGTGACAGTAGGAAAAATATTTTCCATGTTTCCATTGGAATAAATACCATGTGTATCTAATGGAACCACAATGTGACCGACCATATCACTCAAGGTAGATCTAAAGTCATCTTGTTCGATCCTAACAAGCTCCAGAAGGAAATAAGATCGATGATGAATATCGTCCCAAGGATTATCACGACCAGACATGGCCTCTAAGATGGCTTCATCCGAAGGTAAAGTATGATCAAGGAAATCATGTGAACAATATGATTGAGTGGAACATATGGGCTCTATAACAAGATCCACCTCGTTTGTCCATGAGGAATAAGGATATGGGTCAGCAGTAGCATCAATAATAGACTGATACACAACCTTTGTTGCTGACAATGGCATTGCCATCCCAATGTGCGACTGACATTCACACGACATAGTCGGGGAAGGTATGGTCCAAGGGTCGTTGAAGTACGAAGTATGGAAAGGAACATACCTCATCAATGATGAATAATCATTGGAAATGACATGAATATGGTGAATTTGTTCCATGAAATCAAAGTTGCCCATCAAAGAGGAATACATTCCGACACCAACATCCTTAGTTTCCTATTGAGAATTTTCAATCACAGGAATCAAAGGTCCAACTGATGCACTAGGACTAGCGTGCACAGAGGACAACTGATCAATCGTCATTATTTTCCCTTCGCGAGGAAAACATAAAGTGAGGAAAACGGACGACAAGATGACTATCATGGAATAAGTCCAATTACACCCTAGTAGTAAATTATAGTCGAGAGGCACATGAAACACCTTGATATCAACCTCCAATGTCTTCCCACCTAACTAGACCAGAAAAGTGGGGTCGAAACAAAATCCCAACAAATGTGATCAACATAATCATAGATTGGGACAGGGTCTGAGAGCTAATGGATTTCCAATAGGTTAAGGACATCACGCATGTTGCAACACCTTCATCAATTATAGTACATTTGATGGTGATTTTTGTGTAATCCACATGGATTTGAAAGACCACATGGTAAGGTAAGCAGGGCTTAACATTCGTGATGTCAAAGTTGATAACCTTCGAGCCACATGGGTCTATAGCACCTAACGCATATAACAAGGCGTTCCTTTGTGAAGGACATGTCTAGAGAACCTACAAAGCTGACATCACACAAGGGGTTTGGCCCAGATCCTAGACAATCAAATAGTTTTGGGAGGCTCTGGAATTAGGATTGTGGCATAGTGCTTTAGTAATCCTTTCAGAATATGAGGTGGAGGTTCCGACTTTTGAATCTGTAAGGGTGTTTTCAGACGAGGAGGAGACTCTAGACCTATGACAGTTTGTGAAGAAACGTAATCATGAGATCGAGTGGCTACATGAATATGAGACTTGATCATATTGACACATAGATGGCCACCTTCATGTGTCGAGGGGTTTTGACTCCCGCTCGATGTATTTATGGTGTTGGACATCCCTGAGGCCATGTGTTGATTATGTGAAAACATATTTGTTAGCACAACGAGCGACTGCGATAAGAGCCTCAAGGCTTCCTCAATTTTGGGGCATAGGTGGGTAAGGTGATCATATTTACAAAGTTTACAAGGAAACTTCACCTTCCACTTTTCTTTCTTTCCCTCACCAACATCATTATTCGAACTATCATTGTTAGTGTTTTCCTTGGATTTATTATTATTTTTCCCACCCTTACGATTATTACCTTGTCCTTTATTTTTATTCCCTCATGGTTGTTGGTTACCATTTGGGTTAGCTGATGAATGTATAGAATGCACATCCATCGACTAGGTGGGGGTGAAGGACGAAGCTGAATCTTGTCCTGATACATGATGGCTTAGAGACAAATCTTTCAACTGGTTCGTCACCAAGTCTGTCTAGGGTCGTAGTTTGACAGCACTACATCAGGAATAATTTCATAAAGCATCCCGGATTGAGAATATATGAGGTCCAATTGTTGGGCTTTGAAAATGACTTCTTCCTTAGATGTTACTCTAGATGTAGAGACATTCTTCGAAATATAAGTAAATAATGAATTAAGGAACCATTCCAATAGAAACTATGGAGGAATGTAGGCTTTGATCAACCTCTTCCGTCTACGCCACTCTTGGATATGGTCCGAGATATGCATGGCTTTATCTTGGCGGAAGTCCGACAAAATTTCTATGATGGCTTGAGAAAGAACAATACCATCTGATTAAAGGTTCCATATGTTCCCGCTGGTAGCTCAATGTACCATTTTATGACGACTCCCGTGAGAGTGCGTTGAAATAGACTCAAATGAATAGAATCATAATCCAGGGAGTTGGATGAGCACCATATATGAAAATTAGTGATGTGATCACCCATATCCTCACTAGTCTTTCCTTCAAATTTTGGAATGTCCGAAGGAAGCTTGGTGGGGATGGGGGGCCATAATGGATCGTGACACATAGGGTCATTCATTAATTTTGACAAATTTGGTACATTAAGTGTGGGCATAAAAGGGATCTAGGGTTGTGGCATCTGAGCCCATGCTCCCAAGAAATATTGGGGTTCATGGATTTCATACCATATAGGGTTCTGGTATATACCATGGCACTATCCGGTAGGATAATAGCCTCCTCCAAACTGATTCATGAAAGGTTGTATGGAAACCATACCTGTGGAAGTGACATTATGAGGGTTATATAGGTTGCCCCCAGACGAAGGGACTATGTGTTGGGGGTTACCCATACTGATAAAATGACTCCCTTTGGATGGAACACTAGAGGACAGAGGGGGATTTTCCATAATAAATGTGTTCGTCAGAATCAACATGGAGGAAGAGGGGATGAAGGATGAAATATAGGAAGTGAAATATCCGCCTAGTTGAGCACTCCATCCCGAAGCATTGAAACTAGGAGTAGGCCCGGAGGAAAGGGGAGTCCAACCTCCAACTATAGGATTCACTTGGGGAGGCGTCATGCCCCCAGACCCAAAAATAGGATTCACATTAGCCATTGAAATGGAGGATGAGAGTTGCGACGTCATGTTGGGCATACAAAAATTAAAGGGATTAGAGGTTGAAGGTATTGACTGAGAATCATGACTCGACATACCAAAAATAGGTCCAAAAGGGTTTTTTTCCTGTGGGTCGAGTAGAATTCACAGGTTGGGTAGCATTAGAGGCAAGGACCTCCGACACCCACACTGTTGAGGATGAAGGAGTCGAAGGGATCCTATTAATCATAGAAGATAAAGGATTCGGAGGACTCACCGTGACGTTCAGGTCTGACTCAGTACTCATAACTAGATGATCACGAGTCTAGGAGGTGGAGATATATGTACCATGTTTATTAACTCTATGCCTTTCAGAAGGAAGCTTCAGTAAAGGATCAAGATGTGGTGGTAACTTCAACAAACAGTGAGACTAGCGAGGAGGCTGGTCTTGCTCCACGATGACTCAAGACTCGAGATATAAAAAAAAATCCTAGGGCTAACTAATAATGAGAGATCACACCAAAATAAAGCAAAAAGGCCAATGCACACAAACAATATATAGTGGCTGAAAAGGGGCCTTCCTCACTAGAGTAGGTATGTCTCACCCTAGAGGGGCTTGAGACTCCCTTCAAAAGATTGGAGGTATCAAAATCAGTTATAAGGGCCATCGTGGGCTTAATAACGCAGTCGGTCAGATCCTCCTGGAGAGGTAATCCTCCTTAAAGGTTGTGTGTTGTCTGAGACCTTTATCTGAATTAGGGCACATGCAGAATAACCATGCAAGTAACCTATGTTCTACCTATGTCAAGCAACTATAGTCACCACAATATAAGTAATGCGTAGGAAAAAAATTGTAAGTCTGGTCCACCGTATGGGTAGGGTAACAAAGCTCGAAATCTCAAAAGAACCACCTCTCACAAGGGTAAAGGTACTAACAAGACCCCCAGATATGAATAGAACCCCAGAAATATATCTCACACTAAGAAGGTATTAGAGGGATATCTCTGTAACCAACTTCGCATGACCTCATACTTAACTCCGGTGTGAGAGGAGCCTCCCAACGTCACTGATTACACAATGGGTTTCGCCACTCCATGGTCAGACACATATGTTTAGTTTAATAACCTTGGAGAAGTTTACTCACAAAATCCTATTCCAAGGCTCTATGTCCTATACTTGTTTGTGTACCTTGAAAAATAAAATCGTTTCTAATCAATTTTAATTAATCAACGGTAATTTTAATGGCTTCTTCTTACTCAAGAGGTGTGGCCGTGAAACTGATGGTATTACGACTCAACATATAAAAATAAGCAAATATAAAAGAATTGCTAAGTACTAGTCTTGAATTTCAAAGCTACAGTATGCTTCTGAATGCAATTTTTCCAATGCAATCTCTACAATTTCAATGAAAATCAATCTCTCCACATGTGTCAAAATCAATGCAATGTAATCAAAAGTGCAAATTCCATAATACGAATAAACAAATATTTTTGTATTTTCGATATAAAGAAAAGAAAATGCAAGGACCGAATAACAACTTCATAGGAAGAACCTACTGCAAGAAAAAAGAGACAAGCCAAGCAGGATACCAAGAAACAAACACTCAGACCAATGTGAAAAGACAACCAATGAAAAAGATGATAAGAAAGAAACCCGCCCAAAAATTCAACAATAAAAAGGCTTCCTATCACTCTGTAATCACTTAACAGTCAGGACGGGGACCCAACAAGAATTAGCAACCAACCAAACTCACCCAACAAACACCAAACTCAACCATCAAGACTAAAGAGATGATGTGCGTGACTGTTTGAGCAAAAATCAGGTATATACGCTCCCTAAAGGAAGACATCTCACATATATATGCGTCTATCAAGGGAAAAACTGCGTATAGCAAGTAAAACAATGTCAGGGCAAGGGTTAAACCAAGAAACTCATATGAAAGGTAAAAAATAGGTTGTTAAGCAACAAGCGACAAGGAAACTTAGGATAACATAGAGCAAATCAAGGAGAAAAACACTCCAAACCCCAAAAAAGGAGATCAATCCCCAGTGTGGTCACCAATTTTGTTACGAGGAAAATCTCTCTATGGCAAGGGGTAAACCAAAACAAATGGAATGACACACACAAATCAACTCTAATCCCAAGTATTCTATATAAATGAAATGCTAACAATACAAGGCTAAGATCCTATCTCGTCTGGATGATCGAAGAAGACTGGCATTGAGCATGCGACCCAAAGATTTATACCTTCAACTTGTCCTCAACAACCAAGGTACGAAAACATGTGGTGATAATATATATTGGTAGCATATAGATTAGCATAATCCATTAACATACATGAAAAATACGCCCATGGAATAATAATTCAAATATTTGCAAGATATCAATTGGACAAGAAAAGAGTATTTCTATTAAATAATTAACAGGTGACAAACTTCTGTAATGACACATATCATAACCGAGAAACTAAGTCCCTCCAGCTGGGCCTCCACCACTTCAATCCTCCACCAAAGGCAAGCTCATATAAAGGAGTCAATGAGGTTATCCATCGGAAAAAAGGAAGAGCTTGGGGGTCGAATAAGGAGTTCAGACTTTCAAGGACAAAGGGATGCAGACTCAATATGAAGTGAAATTTCTCCAGAGTGTCTTTACTCTTAAAGTTGAATTGTCAAATTCTTCAAGGCTTTGACATGGCTCAATTTATAACCTTCAAATGGAACTAAAGTAATGAGTTGGAGCGTTTCTAGTATATGTAAGGTCAAGGATCATGGATCTCATGACATGGCACGGAAACCCAACATAATTTTTAATTTTGAGCACCAAACCCGATGTACGCGGGATGTAGTGGAGATACTTGCATATACACTTGTTGTATAACTAATATGATGCGTATATGTGGAAACATATGCTTTTTGGCTCTGGAAGGCACAAAAAGGGAACTTCAACTCTGCATAGGGAAATGGAAGGCCATCCAAGAAAGTTGCATGGAGTGAGGCAAAATTTGTTGTAACACCTTCATCCTGCAAAGGCAACAATACATGCTTACATCCATCTTTCTCCAGAGAATAAGTGTTTCTCCTTCCATCATGAATGGTGTTTTTGTTGTACTTCCATGGTCTTCCCAAAAAAATATGGTAGACATCCATGGGAATTATGTCACATAATACCTCATCCTTGTAGCTACCAATTTGGATTTCCACATTACACTACTCATTCCCCAAAACTTGATGTCCTTTTTGCAACTAGGACACTTTGTAGGGAGTGGGATGCATTTTCCTCTTCAATCCCAACTTATCTACCATCTCTATGGAAACCAAATTATTTGTGCTACCACTATCAATAACAACTTTGCAATGCTTACCTCTTGACTTGCATACAGTTCTGAATTGGATTTTCCTTTGAATTGGTTCTTTAACTTCCTTCTTTGATTTGATTGGATCTCTTTTTAGCAACAATGACTCTTCTACCTCAGGAACTTCTTCTTTTGTGACTGCATTCACATTCTCTTCCTTGGCTTCTGCAACATGTGTACTTCTTTGAACTGCTGATTTGTTCTCTAGACATTCCCATGACATGTGGCCTCTCTTTCCACAGGTGTAACATCTAATTTCTCTGCCTCCTCTATCTCTTCCTCTGCAGAAAAACCTTCTTTCTCTAAATTCTCCTCCTCTTGATGAGTGATTATTTGAGCTTGAGATGCTTCCTTCATCTCTTAGAGTTTGAAATCTTCCTCTGTGACTAGATTTTCCTTTGCTTCTTGTTGGACCTCTTCCTTTTGTTTTCTGGCCAATTTCTCCTCTGCTTTCAGATATTCTTGGAAGGTATCCTAAAATTTCTTAAGGAAAAGAGTGATAATGTCATCTTATATGTCATACCTCAAAACATTAATGTACTTGAAAACCTTTTCAACATCTTCCTCAATATGACCAACTCTAATTATCAATCTGTAAAATTCCTCGGTATATTGTTTTACAGTTATAGTCTTCTATCTGAGATTCTGCAACTGTCTAAACAGGTTCAACTAGTAATCTTTAGGCATGAACTTTCTTTTAAATTTAGCAATCATTCTGTCCCAATTTCTGATCTTGTTTTTCCCTTTTCTATTTTTGTCTGCTTGTAATTCATCCCACCATAGTGTTGCATGCCCTTTCAACTTTGTCACAACATACTTCACCTTTTTCTCTTCAACTACATCTTCATAGTCAAAATATCTATCAAGAGAATTTATCTAGTCAATCAATTCTTCAACATTTAAATTTCCTTCATACATTGGTACCTCTACCTTTGGTCTGACACCGACCTTTGTGACCTCCTTGATTAGTTTTTCTTTTGTTGTTTCTTCTGCTTCTTCTTCAAAGGTTGTAGTCTCTTCATTTTTGTTGATGTCTCTTGTATCAAGTTCTCTCTTCATGGAAGTCTCCATGTCTTCCATCCTTGCTCAAATTAGTCTCACCTTCTGTTGCAATTCGACATTTGCAACTGGTATGCCTCGACCTCTTCTCTTGGGAGGAATCTTCTCTTCTCACGAGCACGTTCTGGTGGTACCTTTATGTTCTAATACCAAAAAATGATGGCCTTACAGATCCAAACCCATAGAACAAAGTTAATAAACCGATCTATGTTGGAGAAATTCCACTTTGTGACCTTGGATCGATTCTCGTACCTAATTTCCATCAGTTCTCACACAAATCCATGGGAAATTTTAACAGATTTAAACTTTAAAATCCATGATCATCGTCAATCTCCTTTCTAATAGAAAAACAAATCTCATCCATGTGGTCGGAGTAGTGTTTCAGAGTTCTAAAGCTTTAGGAAGCTCTGATAGGTCACTCTGATTATATTCTAATCATAATAGGTGATCAATGTCTGACGAACGGTCAGATATGAATCTTGGAGTATAAGAAAAGTTCGATCTACAATAGATCATGGCCATTTGTTGCCTTTCCGATGGACGACGTAGATCTCTTGTCGGAATTAAATCATGTTCAATTTCCACCGTTGATTGTTGATGAGTGAACGATCCATATCCAATCTGGAGTTGAACTAGGTTGTAATCAAACTTTTATCTATGATCAGTCTCGATCGTTGATCTTCCTAGATACGATGGATGGTCTATGTTCATTGTCGCAATGCTTTATTCAGAGTTGAGACAAGGAATGGGATTTGAAAGCTGACTCCAATCAACAATCACATCTCTCTCTAGATCTACTCCGATGAACAGTTGGATCATTTTCTTGCAGTCTTGGCGTCAGAGTCGAGTTTGAATGAGAACTCTGATAGAAGGGTTCGAAACACACACAATCTCTTATATTTAGGGTCCAATGGATGATCAATGAGAACCATTGATATGGTAGAGCTCCTCTCCCAAATATAATCTCGGTTGTCGATTTCTTACTTCTGCAACTTACAAAATACACATTATTGGACTTCGATTTTTTCTCATGATCGGCTACAAATACGATAATTCACCACTCTATTCACACAATGGATATGTAGAGTTTAACAATACACACACTTAGAGCATAAATTTCATAAACACAGTTCATTATTCAATGATTGAAGGAATAAAATGTAAGAATGACGTTTTATTACTTTGTGTTTTCTCAGACCTTTGCAAATACACAGTCTCACACTTGCTTTTCACACTTACTAACTTTCTCTCAATACAACAATAATCAATAAAACTCAGAGCTCTCGGGTAGCTCACAAAATAATAAAATCTGAAACTATCCAAACTAATTCCAAATCTAGAATTTTGTTCCTAAATCTAGAAATTATCCCTACATATCAACAACAAATCAATAACAATTTAAACTATTCAATATAAGATATATTTTCTATAATATCTTCTAGAAATATTTGACTATTACAATTAAACGAAAAATTTAGGGAACCAACTCCCTTGATAAATATTTGTGACCCTTTAGATCAATCTTAGCCAATGCTTATATATATATATATATATATATAT
Organism: Picea mariana; assembly: GCA_032191745.1. NCBI lineage: Eukaryota > Viridiplantae > Streptophyta > Pinopsida > Pinales > Pinaceae > Picea > Picea mariana. The sequence continues at coordinate 4,543 of JASDQU011443395.1, read as the reverse complement.
ATATATATAACATGGGTTTGCATATTATATTATATATATATATATAATATAACATGGGTTTGCATATTATATTATATATATATATATATATATTTGTAACACGGGTTGTAGACAAATATTTTTCATTCAATGATTTAATAGACTTCATTTTTAAATAGGCAACATATTTCAAAGCATCTTTAGCACGTGGTCCTTTATCATAAAAATAAAACATATACGTGGTCAATTTTATTAGGTGAGTTAACAGAATCAAAGTAACTTTCCACGGACTTTATAATGAAGATTCTATATACACATCTGGTCCTTTTAATTACAAACATAAGTCAAAATACTTTTTCTAATGGATTGGTCATGTAGTCCTTTGATAATAAAAATAGATAAAGTCATGTGATCATTTGATAATAAAAATAGATAAAGTATTGCATGTGGGAATCCCCTTACATGAGCATTGAGGTCACGAATTCCTATCTATGCCTACTTTTTCTAGCCCTATATGAGTGGATAATAAGGTCCCTTCCTTATCTCGTAAGTACCATTATCTTCATAGACTAAGCCATTCAAAATCTTCTTTTTTTTTTTCAAAAATTATTTTATAATTTGGTTTTTGATTAAGGGGTCATTGTATCCTTAATCTTAAGGAATATTAACTATAAATATTTGAAAAAGTCAACTAGAAAATTATACTTTTTACCCTATATAAAGGGATTATGTTGCTTCAAACTTTCAACCTAGAGAATCACATACTCCTCAAATTTTTAAAAAATGGATTTATTATTAATTTTTAATATCAAAGTAAAAATAATATTTTAAAGAAAATCTGAACATCATTATTATTATAAAAAAAATAAAAGAATTATATTTAAAATTAATTTACTATCTAATACATGAATTGAGTTGTCTAACTATTTTAAGTTTCAGTTTTATCTAATACATGAATTGAGTTGTCTAATTATTTTAAGTTTAAGTTTTTTTTAATAAGTGAATTGAGTTGTCTAACTATTTTAAGTTTTTGTTTTTTTTGGAATTAGATGATATAAATTTAGAAGAAATGCATTTTTTTTGTTATCCAAAAGCTTGAAACTATAAGAATGAGTTTGTTATTAATTTGACATTAATTTGCCTTTTATTTTAAATTTATGTGAAATGTAATATTTAACTTAAGAAAACAAATATATATTTTTTAATATAACAAAAATATTTATTTTTCATATCATTAATTGATTAATATATTTTAAGTCTTATTACTATCTTCACATATTTCAATATTTAAAATTAATTATATAATCAATAAAATTTATTAAAAATACCATCAAACTGAATTCTGTACCCACTTGTTATTATTATATTTATATCAAGGGAATTGTTGTTATAAGTGTTCCGAAATTTTAACTGACTCAAGAGTACATTAACTTAATAAAATAAAAATACTAACAATCTCCATTATAGCAATATATTGATAATAAAAAGTATTATATATAAATAGCATGTTAGTGCAAGCCTTGACAGTGAATGAATCCATATTATTTCTAACCAAATTTCAAACAAAACTAAACCAATAAAATCTTCTAAAAAGATCGATTGAATCACAATGACAATATAAATTATGACATCAGAGAAGATTGATTGAATCTGACAGCACAATCACAATAAAAATTAGTAGTAGTCTAAACGTTTTATTTTTGGTAGTTTTCAGTGACGTTTTTTGGTTTGATTTTGCTCGAAATTAGATGAATGGTTGTATCTGCAGATTAAAGTGGCTAAATTTGTATAATTCAAGTGCTTCAAGGTTTTTCAGCAAGCTAAATTCATTTATGTATTCAGAAATGCAATTTAAATAACAGAAAATAGTGATTTTATCCAAATTTACATAACCTAATTTCCACCAAAAAAACCTCAAAATATAAAACATTTAACCAATGCCTATAAATTATAAATTATTATGACGACATCACTGACGCCCGAGGGACTCCGTTGATAGATTGAGATTGAGATTGAGCGCTTTCTATTTTTTCCCAAATTCCCAAATTTGAGTGGACAGAAATTTGATTGGTAGCTGTCGTAATTTCAAGTGGCAAACTTGGATGAGACTACTGACTCAGCCTCTTTCCATTTTATCCGAAGTGGACAGAAATTTTTGTTGGAGTATACCACCTACCCTTCTGCAAATTGCCATCGCTTCTGTGGTGCACTTTTTCGAATTTCTGTGGACTGAATTTTGATTGGAGTATAACACCAACCTTTCTGCAAATTGCCATCGCTTTTTCGGTGCACTTTTTCGAATTTGCGTAGCCAGAATTTTTATTTTGCGTGGCTAGAATTCGATTACACTGTAAACTCTTTATGCAATTGTCATCGCTTTAGTGTGCAATTTTGGCATTTACAGACTCAGCTGGAAGCCCACACTTTTGACTTTTCGCCCATGGTGAGCTGCTCTGAAAGCTCAGTAGCAATGCTTTTGCCTTCTATATCACTGCACCTCATACAGGCCATAAGTCACGACTTCACTTCCGCTGCCTTAGAAAAATAAGTTTTTGAGAATATCCGAGAATTTGTTCTGTCAAGTATTGTGGTTGATGTTAAGCTGCCCATAGCTCTGTCGAAAATGTCGAGTATGACTTTTATGTGTTCTTCCAATTCCCGCAATACCATCGTTGATCGGTCTGAGAGCTTTGCACCAGATCAACTAGATTGCCTGAAGATATCCCCGAAAAATTCCAGGAAAGAACTTTGTAAAGTGAATTATCTGAAATCGCCATTGAGATTTTCACGGCGCCTAAGGACGTTGTGTGAAACCTTTAATGTGCAATCCCATACTGTTGTCAATAAAGAGTTGATGCACGAAAACTCTGCGATTAGTGAAGCACTGGGTTCGGTTAAAGGAGTGCCCGTTTTTGTGATGCTGCCTCTGGATACGGTGAACGCCAATGGAACCCTGAATCGAAAGCGCGCCATGAACGCCAGCCTGATGGCGTTGAAAAGCGCGGGAGTGAAAGGCGTAATGGTGGACGTGTGGTGGGGTTTGGTGGAGAAAGATGGCCCTCGCCACTACAATTGGTCTGGATATAAGGAGCTTCTTGACATGGTTAGCAAGCATGGCTTGAAGCTTCAGGCTGTAATGTCTTTCCACCAATGTGGAGGGAACGTTGGCGACACTTGCAAGTAAGCATATTCTATTAATCTTTCCAAACATTTAACCTCAATGCCCATGTTTTTATATATCGGAATGTGCAATGGAGAGAGATCAGAGATTGAATCATGTGCTAGTTATATATCCCCGGATGTGTTATGGGGCAAGATGTCAAATTCTTCCAATTGCCAAAATCAACGTTTTAAAACCCACAACAATTTAACCATCTAGTGGGTACCAAAACATTGAGATTGGTTTCGAAGATTTTGATATGTTTGGGGTATGACAGTCTAGGATTGAATTCGATTTGTAATTAGTATTTGCTATGGCCAATTGAAAATCCGGACAAGCTATTTGCCGAGAAACTTGAAAAAGTGGTCTCTGTTCTAACTTATATTGCTGTTTTCTCTGTAATGGGCGCAGCATTCCCTTGCCTCGTTGGGTTCTGGAAGAAGTCGAAAGAAATCCAGATATGGTATACACCGACAAGGCTGGAAGGAGAAACAAGGAATATATCTCGTTGGGGTGCGACACCCTACCTTTGCTCAAAGGAAGAACGCCGATTCAGGTCTACGCAGATTATATGAGAAGTTTCAGAAATGCGTTCAGAGATATGCTCGGAAAAGTCATAGTGGTATGCCCATCTAATAAACTCTCCAACATAGATTTCCATTTAAAGTCTTAGATTGATTAGAATAGGTCCTGCATGTTCCCTTCCTGAGATTCCAAGTTGGACATACATGCAGGAAATTCAAGTTGGAATGGGGCCTTGTGGGGAGCTGAGGTATCCCTCATATCCTGAAAGCAAMGGCACCTGGCGCTTCCCTGGGATTGGCGAGTTCCAGTGCTATGACARGGTAAATTAGYTTTTGTTTACCCGAACAATGGGAWTTTCAAACCTGTGATAGAAATAATAGAATCCAATATTTTTTTTTATGATCTCCTTAAAACTGTAATCACCTAAATGTTTGGATCCAATTTTTGTACAGTACATGAAGGCGTCCTTAAGAGCCTGTGCAGAGGCCGTTGGGAAGGGCGACTGGGGGCGAGACTGCCCTCGCGATTCAGGGCATTATAACCAGTTTCCGGAAGACGCTGGCTTCTTTCGGAAGGAAGGAACATGGGACACCGATTATGGCAGATTCTTCCTGAATTGGTATTCGCAGATGCTAATTGCTCATGGCGACCGAATTCTAAGTGTCGCAGAGGGCGTTTTCAGGGGAACCGGTGCCAAATTATCTGGTAAAGTTGCAGGGATCCACTGGCATTATGGTACAAGATCTCACGCTGCAGAGCTCACAGCAGGATACTATAACACCAGAAAAACAGATGGGTATCTTCCCATTGCTCATCTATTTAAGAAACATGGAGTTGTTGTGAATTTCACCTGCTTTGAAATGAAAGATGAGGAGCAGC
>JASDQU011443393.1:0-23314 GCA_032191745.1 Picea mariana | reverse complement strand
ACTAGTCTTGTAGGATTCCCTCATGGTTTTTTTTATAGAGAAAATGGCTAAACCAATAAATAATAAATGATAATGAAGATTTTTTAAGCCAAATGTTTATTTGAAGTAGGAATGGAAGTCAACAATTTTTTTTTTTTTTAATGTTTATTTGAAGAAGGATTGTCGAAGTTAAGATTTTTAATTTTTTAAATTTTTTTATATGATGTTTTAAATTAGTTGTTTGTATTGTAGTCTTAAATAAATATTAGCTTTATATATAAAAATGATTTTTTTTTTGTAAGTGAGTGTGAAATCCTGTATTATTGAAAGAAGTTATGATACAAAAAAGACAAGGGGAATCCCTTGATCTTCCAAAAAGGAAACCAGATCAGGGGTTCTGGAGTTGCACTGTCTGAGATAGCAGGGGGGGGTGGGCCGCCACCATGGGAAACCGACCCAGTCTTCCAGAAACCAATTTGACAGACTAAACCATAACATATACATAAAACCTAACCAAAAAAAACAAATAGGGGTAGCTCCTATACTGAAAACCACTTGACTCGGGGCTGAACCTGCGCTAGTCTAGGATGATGGGATGTCTTGCGTCACCATCCTTTCTTGCCTCGTTCTCCTTCCTCTGCTCCACCGTGCACATATTCTTGATACAAGATGGTGTTCTGCTCCGGTCTGCTGGAGTGATTTCCATGTGGTGGACATAGCGTAAGTAAAGGTGGAATTGGCCTACCATTCTTTCCATTTTTTCCTTTTGGCTCCTTTGGTCCTCAGCTAATCTTTTTGCACTGGCCTCCAGGTCTTTTTTCACTGGCCTCCAGGTTGCTGAGGTGACTCAGAATTTCTGTGAGCATCTTCTTGTGGTCCCTGCTGGTCTCTTTCCGGTCAACATTCATCTTTCCTATCAACATTTTTGTTCGTCAAGCCTCCTCCATCGTTTTGTGGTATAGGGTTGTTCTGGGCTGCGTAGCCCCTGGGTCGCTTATCTCGTTTGCTTCCTGAATTAGTTTTGTCTAGGCTTTGCCCTTGCATGTGGTGTTGATTTCCCTCTCCCACCTATTGATGATCGCTTTGCCCTTTGGATCGACCTGCGTGAGAAAGGTACCCTTGGCTTCTCTGCCCGCTTGCTCCATCCTTGTAATCCTTTGGGGGCTTGTCAGAGGTTCTTTTCCTTGGGGGCCTCTCTTACTATGGGTTTTCTTCATTCTTACCATCTCGGCTTGCTTGTGGTGGTTTTTGTCTTGGGTTCTTCTCCTATTCCTATTCGCCCCTTCCTGGTATGTAAGATGGGCTCTGTAATTACTTCTCTCAAGTTTGTGGCTATTCCTAGTGTTTCTTATTTTATGGGATTTCCCTGGCTGCGGGCTCGTCCCAACAATCATGGGCTGCTCATAAAGGTGTACCTTCTGGACTTTTTCACTGTTTCGGACTGTGTGCTCTTGGGAGCCCTGTCGTCATCTCTACGCCAATCCTTTGCCCTGCACGTTGTACGACAATCATTACCACTCCCCATATCTGTACTTGGGTGAGGTGTACCCATACTCGGCCATTGGAAACCCTTTTGTCCTTCATCCTTTGTCGCCTGCTGATTAACTCTTCTGCTTGCCCACAGACAACCCCTGTACTTCATCCTATTGACGTGATTGTGGTGTCCTACCTCCTCAAGTTGTGTGACCTGGATCTACCTTGTAACTCGTGTTTGGGTGGTGGGCTATCGGATTCTGTTTGGATCCTACATGCCCTTCAGTTATTTCTGTGCGTCCATCCTCGATGTGGTCGTTCATACTTCGGTTGCCATCACAATCTTTTGCCGCTAGTTGGATGCAGTCTGTTCAGAACTGACCATTCGGGATGTTACTCCAGATAGTGTCCATTTCTGGTCCTTGCTTGTCGACGCCCTCATTAGCGATTCTGTTCGCCAGTCCATTTGCTGACCTCCATACCTAGCGCAACTCCACTGTGTTCCCCGTCTGCAAGTGCTCCTGAATTGTTTGCAGGGACTTTGCCAAGTGCCAATGCCTCTGAATTTTTCCCACTTTGGTATTGTTTTGGAGTCTCCTTATTGTGTTGACAACCAGTGTGGAGTCTCCTTCCACTACGACGTTTTTCATCCCTTCCCGAGTTAGAATCTCGAGGCCGGTCTCTAGGGCTCCGAATTTCGTGGCATTGTTGGTTGAGTTTCCCAAGCTCCCAACATACAACTGGATGATATTTCCTTTATTGTCCCTGATTACTCCTCCCATTTCTGTCCGTCCTAGGTTACCTTTCGACGTCCAATCGAAATTCATCTTCAGGGAGCCTATTGGTGGTGGTTTCCAGTTGCCCTCACCTACTTGGAGTTGCGGTGGCCATCTTACCTGATTGGGGTTGCGTCTGTCTTTCAAGTGGAAGGCCTTTAGAATTCATGAGTCCTGGTCTGTGAGTTGCGCGCTTCCTGTCTAGCAGTTGCGGCTCTGTACCATTTCTTTTTTCATGGAGATTATTGTTTCCTTGATCTTCCCTTCCGGCCAACTTTGGTTCCTGAATATGCGTTGGTTCCTTTCCTTCCATATTTTCCATATGATCATTCTCGCGATGAGGGTCCAACATAGGTTCACCTCTTCATTTTCACTGTAGTTTTGTTTCCAAATATTGATAGTCGCGAAGATGTTACCTCAGATCCTATTTGATTGTCAGAAGATAACTGCCGCCCAGTCCTAGATTTCTGCTGTGTAGGTGCATTCGTCAAGGAGATGGTTCGTTGTTTTTTCCTTGGCTTGAGATAGGTGATATTTGGAAGGACCTATGAATCCTCTTTTCCTTAGGTTTTCCCAAGTTAGAATTCGATTGTGGAGTATTAACCATTGGAATATTTTTATTTTTGGTCACTGGGGGTCGTTCCACAACTTATTCCATTGTTGTGTTAGGTCTTCATGGTCCTGGTCCACGATATAGTGTTAGACTTCTTTTATATTGAATTCCCCGCTGTCTTTTTGTCCCCATCTCAGCTGGTCATTTCCTTTCGTAACTGCAATTTTTCGTCTCCCCAATTCCTCCTCCACCTGTTTTACTGCTGTTGCGGTTTGGTCTCTATTATGTGGGGTGAGAGTGTTCCAGATTCTCCATTTGTTGCGATCTGTTTCTTATTTCCAGTAATGGTAGACTCTGGTTTTACCTTGCGCGATCAACTCCTGTTGGAGTGCCTCCCTATTTGGTTTCTCCATTCTGGGTTCCTGTTGCTAGGCATCCTCCCAAAATCTGCTTGTTCTTCCATTCCTTACTTCCCAAAAGTTGTATGTCTGAATCTAGGCTTTGTTGTGCTAGGCTAGGTTTCAGATGGTTGAACCTTCCTTGGTGCCTCTGAAGCGGATTTTGTCCTGGTCACTTATATCTGGAGCATACTTTGCCTTCCACAAGTTTTCCCATGGTGTAGTAGTTTCTTTGACCTAGCACCACTAGAGTTTTTCCCTGTAGGCATCATTGGTCACTTGCGGGTCTTGTAGCCCCAAACTTCCTTTTCTTTTTGGTTTACAGACCTTCTCCCAAGTCACCAGGGCCCATTTTTTCCTTGTTTCCGCTCCTCACCACAGAAAGTCCCTTTGGATGGTTCTTATTTTTTGTAGTATCCCCTTGGGGGTTGGGAAAACAGACATCATAAAGGTTGGAATTGCTTGCAAAACAAACTTGGTTAGAATAAGTCTTCCGGCTCGGTTGAGGGATCTGCATGTCCAGTTTTTCACCTGCTCCTGTAATTTGTTGATTATTCCTTCCCAAGTGGACATTTTATAAGCTTTGTCTGTTAGGGGTATGCCTAATTACTTAGTTGGGAGTGCTTTGCATTCAAAGCCTAGAATGTTGGCTAAATTCCTTTGGATTGTGGGGTTGGTATTGAAGAAGAAGATCATAGATTTGGAATGATTAATCTCTGCACCTGAGGCTTCGCCTAACTCTTCTAGGATTCGTTTGTAGGATTTTGCTTTCTTGAACATGGGTATGCCATGAAGTAAGCTGTCATCCACAAACTGTTGGTGCGTGGAAGCAGGGCAATTTTCGAAAGGTTTGATAACTATTATTTCACCTGTTGCAGTTGCGCTTTTAATGCTATGACTGAGACCTTACATCATCAGAATGAAAAGGAAGGGGGATATCGGGTCTCCTTTTTTGATGCCTCTTGTGGGCCAGAAAGGTTTGGCAGGGGCTCCATTTATTAGCAGTGAGTAGCTTGTTGTGGAAACTAGGAAGACTATCCAACTGATCTAGTGTTGGGTGAAACCAAAGGCTTCCAAGGTCTTGACCATATAGTGCTAGCTAATTTTGTCATAAGATTTTGCTAGGTCCAGTTGTATTATCATTTCCCCTCTCTTCTGAAGATTTAGGGTGTGGATCAACTCGTGGGCATGGATAATATTGTCCATTATCTGTCTTCCTTCCACGAAGCCTGCCTGTTCTTGTGAGACCAGTGTGGGTAGGAGGGGTTTCAATCTATTTTCTATAACTTTGGAGATTATCTTATAGACCACATTGCACAATGCTATAGGTACGTACCGATCCGGAGTTTTGGCTTCAATTTCTTTGGGGATTGGTGTAATCATTGTAGAATTCAACACTTTTAGAATGGAGGCTGACCTTATAGAGTCTTCCACTACCCTATAAACGTCATGTTTGACAATATTCCAACAGGCTTTGAAAAACTCCACTGTGAAGCCATCTAGACCAGGGGCTTTCCTGTTGGGCATTTCCTGGAGTACTTGGTCAATTTCCTCCTTCGCAATAGGTTTGTTCAGGTTGTTATTTTTCTCTTCGGTGACCAGGCGAGGGATATGCTGAATTATCCTTTGTATGGCCTCCGTTCTGTCCTGGTTGAGTTCCTGGGCTATCCCATGGAAGTGGTTTACCAAAGTAGTTCCGATCTCCTTATGTGACTCTCACTCTATTCCGTCCGGGTCCTTAATCTTTAGGATTTTGTTATGGGTTCTTCTGGCCATGGTTGTTCTATGAAAAAACTTGGTGTTTCGTTCTCCTTCCTTTAGCCATCTGATACAGGACTTTTGTCGCCAAAGTGTTTCTTCTTGCTGGCATCGAGATTCCGATTCCTAGGTCATTTGGATCTCTTTCTTTTTTTGTTCCTCCGTATAGCCCTTCGAAATGTAGGTTTCCTGGAGTCTTTTCATTTTTTCCTCTATGTTGTTTTTCTCTTGGTTTATGTTCCCAAAAGTGTCCTTGTTCCACTCCTTGAGCTTATATTTGATATACTTTAGTGTCTTATAGATTTTGAACATCCTTGTCCCTTGCTCTGGTTTCTCCTCCCACCACCACTGTTTGATCCTTTCCTTGAAAGTATGGTGTTCAATCCAGAATTTCTCAAATCTGAAGGGTCTATTATTTGGTGTGGTTTGGAAGCCTGCTTCCAGTTGCACTGGCCAGTGATCAGATCCCCCCTAGGGGAGGATGTTGCAATCTAAGGTTAGCCCCTGCATAATGATTGACTTTGATACAAGGAATCTGTTGAGTCTTGTTGCTACCTGATACTGGTTCATCCATTTATTTTTCCAGGTGAACTAGCCATTATTAGTTGGCAATTATTAGTTTTGAGGTCTACCATCTCCGTTGTGTCAATGAAATTTGAGAATTCTTCCGCATCCCTATCCAATATTCTTGTACCTCCTTTTTTCTCCACAAGTGACGTGATGATGTTAAAGTCCCTTGTCAGGATCCATTGGAGGTTGTTGGATCGGGTTTTAAGGTCTTGTAAGTCTTGTATCATTCCTCTCTTATCCTCTGACACCTGGGGCCCATACACATTAGTGCATAGAATCACCTCTGTGTTCCCAATGATTTGCATGCAAACCGTGAGGGTGTGCCTAGTCGCTTCGGCTACTATTAGGCTCAGTACTTGTGGGTTCCACAAGGTGAGAATTCCTCCTGCCATTTGGTGGCCTTCGATAGCCACCATCTTGTACTTGCACCATTATTGTTCACTGATTTCCTCCATTCTGTCTGTATTGCATTTTGTCTCTTGATTAAAACAAAGATCTGGTTTTCTTGCTCTAGTCTATTCCTAAGGATTCTTTGTTTTCTCAGGTTGTTTAGGCCTCTTATATTCCATGTTATAACCTTCATTTAAACATGTGGGGGGAAGTTAGGGAAGAGTTTCTTGATCTTACTTGAGTTTATCAGTAGTTCTCCAAGCTCCTGTAGGGCTATGTTGTTTTATTTCCTTCCTTTTTTCCTCCGTGTTTGCTTGGGTGAGAGTTGTGGTTGTCCCTTGTCGGATTTGACTCCTAGATGTCCAATCTCCCTATGTGTGTGTTTTAGTCCTCTAGCTTTGGATTCCACCCATAGGAGAAACAGGTACTGAATGCGGTCAAGTTGCTCTGTTGGTACATTGTCTACTCCCTGTCTTTTCCATTGCTCCAGTATGTTCGAGAGATCTATCCCTTCCCTTTTCGCAAGGTCTTTGAGATCAGAATCTTGTGTGCCTACTTCGCTTGTGGTCATTTCTGCATCTCCCTCTGCTTCTTGCATGGGGGTGTTGTCATCTCTGATTTCTCCATCCATTGGGGTTGTGCAACTCCCTTGTTCCTTCTTGTTACTTGGTCGATCGATGGGATCGTTTGTTGCTTGTTCTATGATTTCTTGAGCTTTTGCCAAATCCTTTTCATTTTCTTCCCCTTTGTTGGTTTTGTCCCGTCCTTCCATTTTATTCCTGGTCTCCGGGTTATTTCCTGCCGGGGTTCTGCTTTATTTTTTGTTTGCTCTGCTTCTGGGGTTCGGTTTTATAAACCCATCCTCATCCTGCTGTGGTTTGGGGTTTTCCGCTTCCTGTTTTTTATTTAGAGGGCATTCTCTGATCGAGTGGCCATGTTCATGGAATCTTCTGCATCTGAAGGGGATTTTGTTCGTAATTTATGTTTTGGATCCATTCCTCATCCCTGAATTCCATAATTATGGCTTCTAGGAGTGCTCCCGATACATCCATTTCTATGCAGATTCTTGCATAAGATGTATATCTCCCTTTTAGGGTGGCTTTTGAGGTCTTCTCATATTTCTCCAGTTTGTTTCCTATGCTTCGAAAGTAGAGGGTAACCAGTAGTCTAAACGTAAGGAATAAAATCTCAGCAAGACCGACACCTTTTTGATAGCCTTTTTTTTTGGGAGAAATTTTCCTTCTATGGCCGCATGTACAGTCTTGTTGAGGCATGGAAGTATGGCCCTCCCTCAAAGACTATCCCTGTTCTCTAGATTCATGAACACTGTTGTGAAGAAGCCTTTCGAGCCCAGGTGGAGCTCCACTTCTCCGTTTGGCTTCTAATGGTATTTAATCTAGTTGCGCAATGTTCTTTCTGTGGGCCACAAACCCATGAATTTGCATATTAGTGCATGCGTCTTCATCTGGTCCCTGTAGAGTTGCTTTTGCAAATCCTCCAGTATCACCTTGGGTATCATTGTTGTTGTTTTGGGTTTTCTAATATTTATATATGTAGATTTTTATTATATAAAGTTATATGTAAAATGTTTTTTTATAATATTGTAATTTTATTTTATTTAGAGTGTATGTTTTCATAGTTAGTTATAATTACTAAGAATTTTTTTGGAATGAATTGTATAGAAGTTTAATGATGAGTGGAATGTACACTCTAAACATTGAATGTTTCAAAACTTCTACACAATTTATTTCTAGAAAATTCCTCAATAATTATAATTTTTTCTTTAAAAATAAAATAAAATATTTTTCAAGTTTGACCATTTCTAACTATCAAATTTTCCTTAAAATTTATAAATGTGAAAAGTTGAAGTATTAGTTGACATATCCATTTTTTCAATTATCTATAAAACATGCTTATATTAATTTTTCAATATTAATACATTTATGTAAGTTTGACCACTTCTTGCTATCTGATTTTCCTACAACTTTATTAATTTGATAGATTTGAATATTCATTGTTATTTTAAATTTTTCAATATTATTTTTACCAAAGTATTAATTTTACTAAACGCATAATGGACCCATTAATTATAGTTGAATTAAACAATATCAATAAGTTGACCTTTAATATATTGTATAGATATTTTTCATGATGTACAGTCTAGTAAGATGATTAGGTGTGATGTGAATTTTTTATTGACATATTTTTAATGAAATTGATTTTGAAAAATAAATTAGTTGATTTGAAAATATCAATAAATTGATTTTTAATATATTGTATAGATATTTTTTATTTTATTTTATTTTTATGATGTACACAAGATGATTAGGTGTGATGTGAATTTTTTATTGATATATTTTTAATGAAATTGATTTTGAAAAATAAATTAGTTGATTTGAAAAATATCAATAAATTGATTTTTAATAATTGTATAGATATTTATTTATTTATTTTTTATGATATACACTTCAGGAAGATAATTAGGTGTGATTTGACCTTTCTACATATTTTTAATGAAATTGATTTTGAAAAATAAATTAATCAAAGTATAGTTTATTATAAATGTGAGTTTTATTTATTAAAACTTCAATATATTGTATATATATTTTTGATTAGGTGTGATTCGAATTTTTTTTTTTTTAATTAATTTTGATTAATTATTATAAATGTAAGTTTGTATGCATTATATTTATTTGTTTATTAGTTTTTTAAAGAATTTAATTAATTTTTAATTAAATTATTTAAATTATAATTATATATTTTTTTACATTTAGTTATTAATGCTACGGTGTATAAATACATAACATAGATTATTATAAATTACTCAAAGTATTATTTATTATAAATGTGAGTTTGTATGTAGGATATTTATTTGTTTATTAATTTTTAAAAGAATTTAATTAATTTTTAATTATTATATATATATATATATATATATATATATATATATATATTTTTTTTTTTTACATTTAGTTATTAATGCTATGTATATAAATACATAACATAGATTATTATAATTTCTATAAAAAATAGAACACAAATAATCACAAAAATTATAATAAAAATAATTATAAAAATTACAATAGAAATAACCATAATGAAAAGATTAAAAAAAGTCAAAACAATTGAACACTAAAATAATGAAAAGATTTATAAAAATCTCAAAACACTTAATATTAAAACACTAAAATTAGAAATTTAAGTATTTTTGTATACACCAATAAAGCTGGATTGCGGCATCATATATAATACTAAGATAAACTCAAAACTGAAAGAAAAAAGTCTCACTTATGGGTTATTTCCAAGATGCATATGATATTAAAGAAAGACGTTTTCTATTTGTTTTATGATGTTGTTATTTTTGTTGTTTTATGTAGAAATGGATTCAGTTTATTAAAAAATTATATAGATTTAACAATATGTTTTTTTAGGTTTAAATTGTTTAACACTGTAGATCTCATGTGGGTTGATGATGTTGGATTGTGGGTTAATGAAGACCTTTTCTTGATAGATGACACATACAAACTTATGTACGAATGTATGTGTCACTCATATGTTGAGATCCCGACAGGTACTAAGCTTCTGTCATCTCTTCTGACGAGTTCTTAATAGCTGGACTCCGATCTGCGATGTGGTAGGGAAAATGTCACTGGACACGTGATTGACATGAGCTTTAGGGAGGGTCGACACATGTGGTCCATGCCTTGAGGAGTTAACCATTGTGTACTTACTCATCCTCTAGTTAATTCTCCTCCAAAATCTTTAGCATCTAGCCTTCCAGTGCATAAATCTTCGGAAAAGATTGGAGGTTCCGGACGCAACAGAGCCTCTGGTTTTAGTGTGTGAACTAATCGCAAACTCAAATGCTGGAAAGTTAGGCAACCCAAGTCTAGCTGTGTCCTTAGAAAGGATATCGCCATGGACATAGTTTCTAGTTTAGCGGAGAAAGCACTTGTTGGTAAGTTTTTTAATTCCAGATTGACAAAAGCTCAGTTGTCGGATTGGATCTTGGGTTTTTGGAAGCCTCTGTTAGGTTACAGTCCGAGGTTTTGTCTCCTCTCCAATCACTAGATTATTTTTCATTTTCTTTCTGAAGAAGATCTGCTGAGAGTTATGAACTCTTTGTGGATAGTAGGAAGATGAGTCTTATTGCTTAAAAGATGGGTTCCTGGTTTCAATCCCCTTTCCAAGAGTTTCAGTAAAAGTTTTTTATGGATGTTGTTGCTAGATTTCCCAATCGAGTTTTGGTCCGTTAAAATTTTTGAAGCGGTTGCCAACACTGTCGGGAGGTTTATTTATTTTGGTGAGTTCTCTCTCCACTAGAATAACAAGCGACTTGCGTGGGTGTTGGTGGAAATGGACCTTGACAGAGGTCTTCAAGACTCTATTGATATTTCTACCAGAGACTCTCTCCTCTGTCAATCGGTTGACTACTGGCGGGAGCCATTTCGCTGTCACTTTTGTTGGCAGACATGACATCTCAACGCTTTTTGTCCAAAATCACTGGAGCATTTGGATAACAAAGTGCAACCTCTGTTTGCTGATAACAGAGATGGAAGCTACAATTATGAGATTTTAGACCCTGACTCTTTCATTGGTAAGATGCAGTTTTTCTTTCCCTCTTTCTTCGATAAAATCTCCTCCGACGAGTTTACTTATTTAAAAGATAATGACAGTTGAGTACAAGATATTTTTGGAGATTTTTGGGATCTTCTTTTGAAAAATTTGGATGATTCGGGTATTCACCCTAGTTTCGGCTCTGTAGATCAGAGTTTTTGTTGTTCACCACAGTGCTCCCCTAGTGACACACAACCCCTACCTCCCATAGACATTTCTTTGTCTCTTATTGACCACTTGGGACTTTTTGACTCCACTATACACACCACCTGTGTAAATGGAATGCCTTGAGTCTCCAACTTTATTGAAACCGACTACCCCTTTAGATGGAGCTTGTTTTAAACCTGAATGTCCTCTCGCCCCTTCGAACAACCCTTCCTGTTTTAAGAGCACTTAGATCCCATTGACCAAGTCAATTACAACCTTATCACCCATATCCCTCCCTTCTTCTAATAACTCTGTTCCCTCTCACATTGACCGAACAAATGTGACTATTCATAAAAAGACCAGGCAACGTCTAACTAAAAAACCTCCCGGGGAAATCGAAGGAGGGCTGACAAGTTTTGAAAACTTAGTCACTACTACTGTTGAACCTGACCCTTTGACTGTTCCCTCTCCTTTTGTTTCCACTCTTACCATTTCTGACAGACCTTCTTCTCCGGCCCTTAGAGCATGCCAGTCATTCCCCTTTGTTCCTAAATGATTATTTTCTCCTTCAACCTTCGTGGGTTTGGAGGACCCACTAAATTATCCTGCCTCAAGTTTTTTTTGAATCAGGGTAAGCCCGACATTGTTTTACTTCAAGAGACTATGGTGGATGGTGAAAAGGAGAAATTTTTATTTCTACAATGCCTTCCAAACTGGAATGTTGTTTCTTTGGATCCTAATGGTCGTTCAGGTGTTCTCTTAACTGGTTGGAATCCAACTTATGTTGAGTTTTGTGCTTTTGGCACTACTGTATGTATTTTCTTGGAAGACAGATTTAAACACTCAGAGGATATGGTGAAACTCCTCAACTGTTATGCTCCTTATAAAGATAAGGAAGTATTCTGGCAACAAATCTCAGAATCTAGTTTACTGAGAGAAGAAGGCATTATTGTTGGTGGCGATCTAAATTTCACTCTCTTAGCCAAGGAGGTGTGGGGGAATCTGTCTTAATTTTATCCTCTTGTTGATTACTTTTCAAACATCCTCCTTAACTCAGGTTTAGTGGATGTTCAACCGACCCAAGTCACTCCAACTTGGAGGAATGGTAGAGCTGGGTTAGCTGGAATCTCGAAAAGACTTGATCGATTTCTCATCAATGAAAATCTCCTTGGAAACCATAGTAGGGTAAAATCATGAAGCTGGGTAACACTTTCATTACAATCGGGTCTCAAAAATTCCTAGCGGCAATTTTTCGGCTGAAAAAAATGTTTCTAGGAATTTTTTTGGCCGAAAATTTGCACGTCAAATTGAACGGTGCCCTCACATTGCCCTGAAAATTTGTGTACAATGTTTTTCAGATGAATTATTTTCCTGTGGTAAGCATATTTCAGCCGAAAGACTTTTCGACCAAAATGTTTATTTTTAACGGATTTCGTTAAAAACTAGGTTTCGACCGAAAGAATATTTCGGCCGAAAACCTGAAAATGGGACTGTTTGCAGGAAACTGCAAATTCTCTCCATATTACTTGATCTTTCGAGGTAGCAAACTCCTTTAAATACTCAGAATTTAGATTTAGAATTGATACCAACATTTTTAAAATTTAATCTACTTTCATTGGATATTATTTGTTTTCATTTTCATTGTTTTTATCTAATTTTATTTAATTTTATAAAAAAATCACTACATAATATTTTTAGGTGAGATTATGATTCGGTGAAATGAAAAATCTATATCTCTAAAAATACACAGTGGACAATTATGGAAAATTTATATTCATAATCCTTAAACTGTTCTCTTCAAAAGTGTATTTTTAGATTTTACTTTTAAGTAAAAATTAAGATACATACAAGGTGTAGGAAAACACGTGTTTAAAATATGCAATGTTTTCAGCTTGGTCAACTTAAAAAAATTCTAGAAATTACAATATTAATCCGTTAGATTCAAAATTATAGTCATAATAAAATAGAGTCTCTTTAGATTGTTGCAGTATATTTCGTTTCTTAAAAGCATAAGTTTAATAATAGATACATTGTTGTGGGAAAAAATAACTCATTATCATTCCTTTCATGTTTAAGGAACATACTGTTAAACAATTGTCAAATTGGCATACCAAATCTTAATAAAAAAATTTGAAAAATAGTCATTGGAAAGCTAACAAAATTCTTCACAAGTTTTGTTTTTACTATAAAGTGAAATTATAAATAAAAAAAATACTTTTGTATGTCGGAAGTTGAAGAACTTGTGAAAATACAGTTTTTTCTCATAAAACAAGCAAAAGTGCAACCCATCTTCATGATTTTACCCAGCATTATTCGGTCCTGGATCAATTCCACAATTTCTGATCATAACCCGATATGCTTACAAATCGAGAAGTCTTCCCAGAAATCAACCCCTCCCTTTAAATTTAATAGCTCGTGTATTTCAGATCCGAGATTCATTGCTACTGTTAGATCCACTTGGAAAGAAATGAATAGTTGGACGAATAATTGATCAATACATCTATTGTGCTCCTAATTAAAGCATTTAAAGCAATTTGTTATTCAATGGTAGTGATTAAAAAAGAAGCAACTTCACACAGAGTTATACACCATTGAAAAAAAAATGACACAAATATTTGAGAAATACCCCGCTCAAATCTTCGGGCAGGAAGATTTGGATATGCTGAGATCACTCAAACAAAGGAAAGATTTAATTCTTTCATCTAAAGAGTCCACCTGGAGGCTCAAGAGTCTACCTATATGGATTGCGAAAGGGGATAAAAACACTAAATTTTTTCATTAGTATGCCACTCAAAGAAGATGTCAAAATACTATTTGGGATATATATGATGATGAAGGGAATCTCAAATCATTAGAAATTGAGATCAAGGAGACTGCCTATAAGCATTTTAAAGCTCAGTATAGCGCAATTGACTCAGAAGACATTGCTATCCAAATCAATGTACTCAAGAATGTTCCTTGTTTCTTCAATGATGCTAATAATGAAAGATTGGTAAAGTTTCCACTATTGAGGAGGTCAAAGATATTGTCAGCAAAATGCCAAAGGAAAAATACCTCGGTCTAGACAGATGGACACAAGAACTTTTTCATACTTTTTTCGACATTATGGGAGAGGAGTTACGAAAAGTTGTTGAGGATTCTAAAAGCACATGATTCATTCCAGGGGAACTTAATGCTACTTTTTTCTCTCTTATCCCCAAAGTTAGCAAACCAGATACTTTCAATGATTTCAGGCCTATTTCCCTGGCAACTTTGTCTACAAAGTAATTTCTAAAATTATAGCATCCCAGATCAAAGAAAAATTGGCTTCATGCATATCCTTTGAACAATTCAACTTTCTTAAGGACAGGTTGATATTTGATGTTGTTGGAATTACACATGAATGTTTACACACATCAAAGACAAAGAAACTAAGTACAATTATATTGAAGTTGGACTTAAAAAAGGCTTATGATAAAGTGAGTTGGCAATTTATTAGGTTTTTGCTATTCACATTGGCTTAAATTGGATGGTTACACAATGGATCATGGCCTGTATTACATCTATTAATATGGTAGTCCTCGTAAATGGAGTTCCAACTTAATTTTTCAAGAGTCATTGAGGTTTACGTCAAGGATGCCCTCTGTCACTATTATTATTCCTTTAGGTTGTTGAGTGTTTAAGAAGATTAATGAAACAAGCTGTGGATTCAGGATTGTTTCAGGGTCTTAAAGTAGCAGCTGGTGCTTTCATTTCACACCTCTTTTTTGTTGATGATGTGCTCATTCTAGGAGATGGTAAGTATGGGGACTGGATGGTATTTAAATCTCTTCTATCTAATTTTTGTCAAGCATCTAGGATGGATGTAAACTGCCATAAGTCGTGTTTCCTTGTACAAAACATAGACCAAAGTCCAGAGCAAAGACTGAAGACAACCTTTAATATTCAGTTTGTTTGCATCGATCAAGGAATGAAATACTTAGGTTTTTTCCTTAAACTAAACAACTACAGGGTGGTTGATTGGAATTGGATGATACAAAAGATCGAAAAGAGGATTGGGAATTGGACTTTTTGTTGGCTTTCTTTAGGAGGCAGAGTTACTTTAGCTAAATCACCACTGCAGAGTATACCTATTTATTGGCTTAGTCTTGTAAAGATCCCCTCTTCCATACTTCATAGAATTCAACTACTTATTGCAAACTTCATATGGAAAGGAGCAAAAAAAAGTACACGATACCACTTAACAAAATGACAAAATATTTCTAGGCCAAAAGAAAATGGAGGATGGGTTATTAAGAATATTTCTTGGTTTGCACAATCTTTGGCTGCAAAGTCTTGTTGGAGAGGATTATTTGTGAAAGGTTTGTGGAACTCAATTCTAAGCAAGAAATATTTAAAAGGTCTAGACATAATATCTTGGATGCGAAGAGAGCAACACAAATTCCTAGGAGCTTCTATCATCTAGAAAAATCATATGTATTTCCTTCCTCTCATCAAAAGATGGCTGGCTTGGTCGATCGGTTCTGGTAAACGAGTTATATTTGGGTATGATCCTTTTATTGGCTACAATTCTTCATATAAACTGGAAGGTCCCTTACTCCAACAACTAAACAATTTAAATATATTTTTCTTAGCGCATGCAACTATCCAGTCGAATCTGGATTAAATGAAAGATGGTTCGAGGCAAACCAACTTGGACTGATAGGCGAGATGAAGACAAAATGGAATGATTTTGTTACAATGTTGAGTAGTGGTATCCAACTAAATAAATCAAGTGACAAGGTTGTTTGGTCATGGAACAGAGCGTCGGGTGATGTAACTGCTAATTTAGCCTATCATTCCATTTCTTTCTTAAATTCTATGGATGAAAATAAATGGTGGTATAAATTTATCTGGAAAGTAAACATCCCAATCAAAATTATTTTCTTTATGTGGCTGTGCTTGAAGGATTGTATACTTTCCGGCGTGAATTATAAAAAGAGAGGAGATATTGGTCCATCGGTTTGCAGTCTATGTCTAAGAGATGAAGAGTCGACCACTCATCTTTTTGTGGATTGTAATACAACTCAAAACATTTGGTATGAAGTTATGAAATCTCTAAAGATTATACGAGATTGGAATTGTTACTCTATAGATGAAAACTTGAAGATCTGGTTTTTATAATTTCCAAAAACTTGAAGATCTGGTTTTTATAATTTCCAAAAATTAGACATATTCCTTACTTGGTGATATGGGGAATATGGAAATTCAGAAATAAAATTCTATTTGAAAATTGGAACAGGCAAGATTCCAGGATAGTTTCTAAAATTATCCTTTCTATTAAAGAACATGACAAATATGATTATATTCTAAATCCAATCTTCTTTGACGATACTCCAATAGGCTTATAATCCAATAGGCTTCTTTGATGGCGCAGTTGTTGAGAATTTACTTGAAAATCACTCCAGACCACTATGTCATAGCATATTTTGCAAGAGGCAATGAAAATAATGTGAAAGATGAACTATTGGGATTATGGGGTCTATAACTACTTGCTTCTAGACTTTCCATTAAAAAGTTGATGGATAGGGAGATTAAGGAACAAATTTGATTCTATCAAATTTATGCATGCTCATAGGAAGTTCAATAGAAAACTGACACCTTATCAAAGAAGGATTTAAAACAATCAACTAGTTGGCTCTTTTATGAAGAAACTATCAAAGGAGATACTCTCACAACAGATAATATGTATTATGTAAATATTTTACAACATGAAGAAATCTCGATCATTACACTTATGATCCATGTTGGAGTTACTTCACACACACCTATGATTTATTTTTCCTAAGGTTTTTCCTTGTTTATTAGTCATAATTAATCATTATCCAGTCTCCTATATTTTAGGGGAGAATATTCTCTTTCAGTTGACACTTCAATTTGACTAGTTGAGTTGACTTTAGATGTTGCATTGGTATTGTCACCATGCAACATTGAGATCATCACCATGCTAATGCTCACTTTCCTTGGGATCATCACCATACTGGAGCATTACCCTTGATTCCCTGAGTTAACTCCTTACTACTCTCTGTTCAATAGTTAACTGAAGATTGATTGACTAGTTAACTCAGCTAGGGGGCAGTTCACTTCCGCCTGAGAGACTAGACCAGGTCGAAGTTTACTCCGGTAAATGTTAGTGTGTGTCCATCACTCTAGACCACCACTATGGGTCATTAATTACTCATGTATCCTATATCTATTGTAAATTATTCACTCTTTGAGTGTGGAATACTGTTAATGAGAATTCTTTCATTCTTTATCTCCTTTCTCAAAATCTCTGTGTAAATGTGTGTATTATTGTTTAGCTAGATCTATTCTGTGCAGTTTCAACACATTTACAATCCATATATATTTGAAAATTTCACTTGATTCATAATAGAATAACAGATGGATTTAACAACTCAAATCTACAGATCCAACAATATCACAGATTTTTGACAAATATATATAAAAAAAACATAATACATTTGGAATTTGAAATACTGATTAAAAAATAATAAAACTCAGCCCTTTATTCCCTTTATTAAGAAATAATAAAACTACCGACCTTTATTAATGGGTGATTGTTCAGTAAATAAAAATACAAAACAATTGTCGAGCTTGAACGAAATGACTGCATCAGAACTGAACATGCATAAGCCAGAATGGTCACTTCCTGCCGCATGGAAGGAACATATCTGAAATGACATCGCAGGCAGTGACTGTGTTGAGATCTGCCAATAGCCAATGTGGCTCCTCGTCTTATAATAAAAATGAATTAATCCAGAGATTCACCAGACAGGATGCATGAATCTTGCACAAAGCATAGATATTCAATCCCCAGAATATGAAGAAAAATTTCTGTACTATCTGGCCTCAAACGTGCTAGTAAGAATGGCTTTATTTGCATTCATTTTTTCCGACCAATTCTTCGATATCAGAAAAATTTTAGATAGTTCGCCAGCTACATGCGTCATATCAGGTCTACTGCTAGGATTTGCATCCAAACACATCGCTGCAAGTCGTGAAACTTTCTCAGCACCATCAACAGGGTAAGAATCCTTCAGCCGAGGATCGATCCATGATCTCAGTCTGCCCAAACAGTCAGGCCCAGAAACAATCGAAGACAAAGCCTCGATTAGCAACACCCTCGTGTACTCTTTCTTCGCTGCATCATAATGTAATTTCACAGGATCCTGCCCAGATAAAAGCTCCAACAACACCACTCCAAAAGCAAACACATCGGTCTTCTGAGAAATCACACCATTTGCTCCATATTCTGGAGCCATGTAACCCTGTGTACCAACAATTCTCTTACTGGACGAACGCCTGTAATCCCCACTAGTGTCCCCAGAACCCTCCTCGGTAATCTCTGTACTCGAAGATGCCCTAACAGCGGATTCACCAATTAACTCAAAGGTACCAAGATGGGCAATCATTGCCCTGAAACTAGATTCCGCAACGATCACACTGCTGGATTTCATGTATTTGTGAACATAACGAAAACCTGTATAATGATGAAGATATTCAAGCCCTTGAGCCACATCAAGAGCGATCTGCATCCTGGAAAGCCATGAAGATAGCACCGTATATCCAGGCATTCTGCTACCCCTCAGGCATTCCCTCAGGCTTTCACCCTCCACATACTCATAGACAAGATAGAGATGTCCCCCCTCCCCACACCAACCCAGAAGCTTAATAATACTCCTATGGTGAAGATTACAGATTTCTCTCAATTTTGCCATAAAATCACTCAAATCCGTTCGGCTCCTTTCAGTGACGACAACGGACTTACCTCTCAGCGTGCACTTCCAGACAGATGAATTCCCGAGCTTTCCAGAGCAGAAATTCTTGGTCGCCCTCTTGATTTCATGGAGTGAATAGACGTTGGGATTGTCTGGAAGCAATTCTTTCAGGCTTGCCAGAGATTGGGCACTGCTCGTAGAGACTTCGGATTCTTTTGAGAATTGGGTGGAGCTTCTGGCGTCCGTGCTCCTGCTCATAAGCACCTCGTCTGAATGATGGGGTCTTCTCGGAATTGGCTGTGCGACCATTTTGGATTTGCTTCGGCACATGATGCATCATAAACGCCCTACTCAAACTACCTTCCCGTTGCCCACAGAAACAAGTACCCAACTTCTTAACAATTGGCCACGATGATCATGAAACATACGTTCGGTGTCTTAAGTATTCTGTCGGTCGTTGGTTTTGCAGCAATTGGTTGCTCGGCTTGTGACGGGTCCGAATTATAAAAATAATTTTATTGTAATTACATCGAAAGTGTACACCTATTGACAATGGATACAATTAATGATTTTTTAACTTTAGTTAACCTTAAATCCTAATCTGATGGGTATGCATTGAAGATGCTGGCATATTCTTAATCATCCTCCAAAATCAATTGGTCAGATTTATTGTTCATAACTTTCTTGCATTTATCAAGGCATCCGTTAACATGTTTATTTTTTAACATTTACCTAATCACATTAAAAAATTACTGTAAGGATATGTAATTGCCACGTTTAAATGATTAAGTAAGATTAAACCATGCAACTAAACGTTTCATATTACCACAGACATTTTATGGCACGTGTTCTCAGCCAATACCTTTCAACGTTCTCAGCCGCGAGTTAGCTAACTGCTGTGGTAGTAAAGAATTCAATAATAATATTTTTATTTCCTAATTCTGACCAGCAAAATAATTTACTCCAAAACTCAACAATTCTGAACTACAACGAAAATCTCCGAACAACAAGGTCTCCAGAGTTCCAATCCCAGCTCGCCGCCAGGGATCTCAAGCTTTGCAAAGTTGCAGGTTTGGCTTAATTCTTTCGTACAGCAATGGGCAGGTTTTAGGTACCTTGTGGTCTGTTCATGCCCTGGAAACCAATATTTAAGCCGTGTAATGAATGGATTCTGGGAGAATCTCAGCGGAGGCATTGTCGGATCACGCAGTATTTTTTTTGAAAAAACAGATTTAGAATTTGTTTAATCTTTTAACTAAATAGTGTTATGTGTGTATAAATACTGTTTAATCTTGTCGTGACTAAGTTTCATGTAAGCAATATACACCCTGTAACAGTTAATGGTCTAATTAAAATTACTAATGTTGACTATTTACTCTAATCTCTATCATAATACATATAGTTTGCTTTGAAATTTTATTATTGAAATTTGATTTGATTTTTTAACATTTAGTATTTGGAATCTCTATGATAATAGATATAATTTGCTTTAAAATTTTATTATTAAAATTTGATTTTATTTTTTAACATTTAGTATTTGGAAAATAGAGAAAAGGAAAAGATAAATATTTTTTTAACATTTAATATTTAGAAAATAGAGAAAAAGTAACCATAAACAATTTTATATCATAAAATATGACAATATTTAATAATTTTAATAAAAAAATCTTTGATAATATCTTAAAGTGATGTATTTCTTTTATTGATAATAAACTACAACTAAATTAATTAAAAAATGAAGTTTCTTTTTATTCAATATTTAGAATTGGGCATGATGTTCACTTACAAATCCAATCTTTAACAAATATTATTCAATCTTTGACATATGTATTTACTTGATATTGAAACAACAAGAACCTTTCTAGCAAGCAATATGCACCCTCCAACCATCAATGATCTAATCAAAACTATTCCAAATCTAATCTTTAACTAAATACTATTCAATCTTGTCACATGTGTATTTAATCTAATCTTTAACTAAATACTATTCAATCTTGTCACATGTGTATTTAATATTGATTTTGAGTATGTTGTAATGGTTTGAAGCGTTCATTAAAGTTTGATTTGAACTTTTTAACACTTTATGTTAATTGAGATTTGATTATGAACTTTTTAATATTTAGAAAATAAAAATAAAAAGGAAAAACAAGTCATGAAGGGACTTCAGGCAATAAGCTTCTTCTCTTTGATGGAACAAATTTTGTCTTTTAGAAGATTAGAATGAGAACATACTTAATGGCTTTAGGTGCTAATGTTTGGGATGTAGTAGAGACTGGATACATAAAGCCTATTGTGCTAGCTTTCAAAGATGATAAGTTAGAATTTAGTTTTAATGCTAAGGGAATGAATGCTATCTTGAATGGACTTGCATAAGCTGAGTTTGTAAGGGTGATGCATCTTCAAACTGCCAAAGAAATGTGGGATAAACTTATTAACAATTATGAAGGAAATGAGAAAGTAAAAGATGCCAAACTTCAAACATATAGATTGAAATTTGAACAATTAAATATGAATGAAGATGAAACAATCAACAAGTATTTTTTAAGAGTTGAAGAGCTTGTGAATGCCATGAAGGGTCTTGGTCAGAAAATTGAAGAATCTTTTTTAGTTCAGAAGATTTTAAGATCTCTGCTTGATAAATTTAATCCAAAAGTCTCTGCAATAGAAGAACTAAATGATCTTAAAACTCTGTCCATTGATCAACTCCTAGGAAATCTAACTGCATATGGAATGAGAATTAGCAAAGATAAATCCATTACTAGAGAAGCATCTTTTAAAGCAGACAAGAATACCGATTCAAAATTAGATGATATTAAGGCAAAATTTATGAGAAGGTTAAAGAAAGGATCAGTAAAATATCAAGGCAAGCTCCCTTTCAAATGTTTTAACTGTGGTAAGATAGGTCACTTTTCATCTAAGTGTCCTCACCAGAAAAAGGACTAGAACTCTGATGATGAAAAGAAATACAAATTTAAGAAATATAGTAAAAAGAAAAGTTTGTGTGCAAACAATGATGACTCCTCAGAAGACATAGATAATGATTCATCTTGTGAAGACAAGGTGAATGATTTTATGCTTATGGCTATGGGAGATCTTGATGATGAAAATTTAGGAGGTGAAATGGATGATGAAGAAGCTGTGGTGGATATGGAAGGTGAATTAATCACTGCTTTGGAAGAAATTGACAGACTCAGATGTAAGAAGAGAAAACAAAAAACGGTTGTTGATGCAGTTTAAAATGAATGATAAAAAACCCGATAAAGACTTTGCTCTACCAAAAGTGGAGTTAGAAGAGGCAAAGAAAATAGAAGACATTCTGAAACAACAATTATCAGAGAAGAAAGCGATGTGTGAAGCCTTAGAAGAAGAGATAGTAAAAACCAGAAAAGAAATGGAGAATTTTAAGGCATTGTATCACCAAAATCTGTCAAGTATTAAAGCCTTAGAAGAATTAACTTCCATTCTAAAACAACAAAGGAATCCAAAGTTGAAATTTGGCTTGGGCTATGAAGAAGGATCAAGTAGTGATCATCCAAGTAATATAGAACCGATCAAGTTTGTCAAATCTACAATCATTGACAACAACCACTCTGCAGAAACAAAGAAATAAAATCAACTACCAAGAAGGAATGAAAGAAAAAGTACCAGAACCGAATCTGTAGATCAAAGAAACTATCAACATGGAAGAAATCGACCCACTCAAAGAAGACAGTTTTTTTCCAGGTACAAAGGATTTTTCTATGGATATTGTTTTTTCTGTTCTAACTTTGGTCACAAAGCTATAACTTGTTCTTTAAGATTTAGATATGAGCAATCAAGTTATTCAAGGAGTAATTATCTATCACCACAAAGATTGAGACAACCAATCAACAAACAATCACAGACTATAAATCATGTGATGACTGGGAGAAGGACGCAGGTAAAACTTAACAATAGTTATGAGCATAACAATCGTTATGATCTGTTATTCAGTGAACCAGAATGTTACAACTTCCATAATTATGGACATAAAGCTCCAAACTGTCGCTTAAGGAACTATAAGCCATATTTGAATCCTGCTGCTGAAAATTTCAAGGTTTGGAAGAAGAAAGACGATGACTAGTGTGGATTCGTGTTATCATCCCAAAGACAAAAGAATCCCTGGTATATTGACAGTGGTTGTTCCAAACATATGACTGGAGACAAAAGTAAGTTTCTAACTCTAAGTGAAAAAAAATCAGGGAATGTAACTTTTGGAAACGATGCACCAGGAAAAATAAAAGGTAAAGGAATGGTAAGCCTGAGTAATGGCAAAGGAAAAGCTCAAGATGTGTTGTTTGTAGATGGTCTGAACAGAATCTACTAAGTGTCAGTCAAGTTTGTTACAAAGAGTGTGAAGTTGTTTTTACTTCTAAAGATTGTAAAATAAAGTCTTTAAATTCAGGACAACTGGTTGCAAAAGGGATAAGAACAAAAAACAATGTCCATGTGTTAAAAGAAGAAAAATAAGAATGCCACTTAAGAAAATATGATGAAAGTTGGCTATGGCATAGGAGACTTGGACACCTAAATTTTGATCATATAATCAAGTTTAGAAACAATGGGGCAATAAAATATATTCCAAATATATCAAAACCATATGACTCTGTTTGTAAACCTTGCCAGATAGGAAAGCTTACTCGCACTCAGTTCAAATCTAAAAACTTTCCTTCAACAAAAAAACCTCTCCAGTTAGTACATATGGATTTATGTGGACCATCAAGAAAATAAGGTACATGAAAAGAAAACTATTTTATGTTGATTATTGATAATTATTCTAGACTAACGTGGGTTGCCTTTTTGAAAGAAAAATTTGAAGCATTTGAAAAATTCAAAGTGTTGAAGGCTCTGACTGAGAATCAAACAGGAAAATGATTGAAGGTAGTAACATCTGAT
>JASDQU011443391.1:6678-17200 GCA_032191745.1 Picea mariana | reverse complement strand
TCTCAAAATCCTTAGTGATCCTTGTTCTCTTATCTGAACTCACAGTAGAGTTATTCTGAATGCATCACTATGCATATGCTCAATGCCCACTTGGTAAAGCTCTCAGAATCCTTAGTGATTCTGACTTCAATTTGAACTCACAACAGAGTTCTATTGCTATGCACTCCTTGCACTGGCTCAATTCCCTCCTAGCAGAGCTTCACAGAACTCCTCAGAGATTCTGTCTGCAACTGTGTTTTCTCATACACAGCCTTGCCTCCAAGTTATTCAACAACCTTGAGGTCTTCCTCCCGAGTTGTTGATTTCAGCTTTTGTGCCCACTTGACACACCTCTGTCTGAACCCACAGAATTCAAAAATGCACCCTTTGTGCATGGCTATCAGAACCTGTAGCATCCTGTCACACCCTCATGGTGTGAAGCCTCAAAGACCTCTCAAGCCTGAAACCAATAACACTCCTGCAAATGCAAAACAACAGCATACATTCACAGCATAATTTAAACACACATAGACATTCATTTAACACCAGAATTATGCAGGAAAAACTATTGTTTATATTAAATAGCAAATGCCTGTTTGTACAAGGTGTTCCTAAGCATGGTCTGTAACAAGGTCTCAGCTCTTATCTTCTCTTCTCTATGCACACTCGCTCTCTCGTGTGCATACTCTAACTATTACTAAATGAGATTGAAATTGATCTTTTACAAGAGGGGCTCTTCGAGCTCTTCCCTCCAATCTACCTACCCTATTCAATAGCATTCAATGGTTGTCTAGTCCAAATATCGGATCTAGATCTTAGCCTTACAAACATTAAAGGCCTACCTACTTCTACGCCTGTGTAAATCATGGCTTCATGGCTCACCAGCCTAAAACATTTAATTACATTCATTCAAATTTTAAATGAGGACTGCGCCTCTCTTCAACATGCGATTTGAATTCGTTGACATGGCTGGCTGGCTAGCTGGCTGATGTGGAGAGATGCTCCTACATCAAGCTACAACAATCTCAACATTACATATGGATGGGTTTTCTTCAACAATTTCATTTGGTAATCAAATACAAAATGGGTACAAGTAACAAGGTAGATGATATGCTTTCTACACCTCCTATTGTTTCTTCTATTATTTTGAAGAATGCTTCTTTATCTCATGATAGCTATGTGGAAGAGTATAGCATTGATGAATATTTTAAAGAAGTATTTGAGAAGCTAACACATGGTGCATAGGTAGAGAACTATTGTCTGCAGGTAAAACTACTCTACCATCTTGGAAACAAATGTATTCCTACAAGTGAACGAGTCCATGTAATACGAGAATATCACACTTCTCTTGTGTCTGGGAATTTTGGAGTAGGAATAACTGTGGCTCATCTGTAGAGGTTTTTCTACTGGCCTAAGATGAAATAAATTGTTACTAAATATGTAAATGGGTGTGTTATGTGTTCTACTTGTAAGCCCACTAATACAAAATTGGGGCTATACTCACCACTTCATGTTCCATCCCATACATGGGAAAGTATCTCCATGGATTTTTTAGAGGGTTTACTAATGTCGAAAAGGGGTCATGAATATATGTATGTTGTAGTGGATAGGTTCAACAAGATGTGTATCTTAATTCCATGTAAACATAATATCATTGTTGAGAAGACTGCTAATATCATTGTTGAGAAGACTGCTAATATCTTCTTTCAGTATGTTTGGGTTCACTTTGGCTTACCCACATCCATTATCTTGAATCGAGATACTCGATTCCTTTGGGATTTTTGGACAATATTGTGTAGAATGATGGACACCAAGTTGAAGAGGTTCATTTATGTCCATCCACATACCGACGTACAGACATATTTTTTTAATAGAATAGTGGTACTTTTGCTTCGAGGCTACTACAACAAGCATCCCAAGTTATGGTATGAGAATATACCCTATGTACATCATGCTTACAATCGAGCCTTACATTCCTCCCCTCAGTGTTCTCCTTTTGAGACATGTTTTGGGTATTTTCCTAAGGTCCCTTTGGACTTGATGTATGGGAGAGATGCCTATTCAAATGAAGAAAGAAATGAACAGAGAAACCACAAGTTCATTCAGAGGATCCAACAGGTACATTAAGTAGTTAGGGAATATTTGGAGAACATTCAAGCATAGTATAAAGATCAACATGACAAACACAGGGTTGATCATCAGTTCCAGGTTGGAGACCATTTATGGATTCACATAAGCAAGGAGAGATTGAAGGGTGATGGAAAGAAAATCAAGCCCATATGATATGAACCCTTCACTATTTTGGAGAAAAGTGGTAACAATTATTTTCATCTAGATCTTCCACCATATATGTAGATCTACTCAATTGTAAATGTGGAAAAATTTTAAATTTTTGAGCCCCCCATGATCATGGATCAGGGTGAGGAATTTTCAATACCTTCAGTTGATGAGTTTTCTCTTGAGTACTTCGATGAGTTGAAGTAATATATCATCTTGGACAGAAGGATGAGGACTTGATGCATGGGTGATGTTGATTATCTCTGAGTGGTATTAAAGGGCACACATCCAAGCAAGGAAAAGTGGATTGAGAAGGACAAGGTGAGGGAAATCTTCCCTCACTTATCTATTGATTGATGAAATATTTTGGTGGTCCAAAATGCTCTCAGTGGGAAGGAATGATTCAAAAAGGATCCAGAGGAGACTAAGGATAACTCAGAATTCATAGAATCATCTCAGGAAGCTCATAATGGCCTCAACAGACAGAGAAAGGGAAAAAATTCAAAGTCCTCAAAACTTAGTGAAATTGGCATTATTGCAAAGAGTGTGTTGCAATATTTCCAATGGCATAAATGAATCTTCAAATGGAGTTATGGATCAAAAGATATTCACGGTCAAAGTTTTGGTCAACCTAGCCCAGTTAGGAGGGATGAGTCAACATTCGTACTACTGACGTCAGCACCAGTACAGATGACTTCATACTCTATAAAATATACGTGGCACACATAGAGTGTGACACATGTAATGATGATGTCATCATGGCAACGTGGCAGCACTAGACATTGTTATGTGTCACTCATTTTCGGACATTTTGGGAAAATATATGGACCAATGAAAAGGTGCCACGAGGCAGTCTATATATCCACTTGGCAAAGCATACAGCCACATGTCTAATGACGTGGTAAGATGACTAGGAAGAGATTATGTGGTAATGAATTTGAAAGAAGGTGGCATGGGCCAATGAGTGATCGCCATGTGGCAGCAAGGAAATTCCCAATGAGGGATAAAAAACAAATTTCTAAAATAAAAATATAATAAATACAATGCACCAAAATAGTGGCAAGATTTTCTTAATCTAGATGGTCTGTCGGACTAGCAATGATCTTCCAAGATTAAAGCTTTTCCATATCTGCCCCACCCAATACCTCTCCTCCATATATAACATTCACCACCAACTCGAGGTTTGTTGTAATAAAGTGCCAAAATGGGAGGCTCGTGGGTTTAACCCCATGACCTCCCCCGACTACTATGATTTTAATATAAATCCACCAACCAACTAGTCTAACGACTATGTTGGTACATCCACCCTTCGTTGTTACCTAAGAATCCAAGTCTTCCAGAGTGCGGGGGTGAGACTAGGGCATGACCATATGGACAGAGCACAATTTTCAAGAAATTTTCCCATGAATTGATTGTAGGTGTAGGCACAGAAACCAAGACAAATTATATTAGGGGCTTGGAAGTGCCAGACTTAGATTGAGGCATGGAGACAATCATTTTTGGGTAATTTGATGCCATGAATTCAGTGGTGTTGTTGTTTTTCTGATCTGAGAAATTCTATGCAGCTTAACTTGAGAATGAGGTATACTTATGTATTTTTCCAAATTTTTTTGTTGAGATAATAAAAAGGCCTACCCATTTGATTGTAGGACTTGAAGACGTAGTCCACCAGGGACGAACTCTGTTATCAAGTTGTTTGTGTTGAAATATGATGCTTATGTCTCTTCATTATTGAGTTATTTGTTATTTATGGTGCACTTCAATTTATGCTCATTTAATACAATTCTTTAATAAGTCTCATCGATGAAAAAATATTGGATCAGGTAGATATATTCCATAGGCTATCATAGTCACGAACAAGGCCTAGTGAAAACCAATCTCAAAATCTATCAATATATATGCATAAGATGGAGTACAATATGATCTCCCATGATCATTGAATTCATATAGGTATTGGTCCAATGAATGATAGAAACGGCTTAGGAAAGATGCTACTATAAACTGATGTATTCAAGTCTTCTACACGATCTTCCATAGGTTCAAGTCTACATCATGTAAATAGAGGAGTTTAAGTCGAACAAAATGATACTTCATTTGATTATTAATCATTAATGTATATCATTAACAAACACGAGACAACCTATCGATAATGAAACTAGGTATCAAGGCACCAAGTACATTCTTACAAGTGTGAATAAAGGTGTTGAGGTCAAACACTTGAAGAATCCATCGATCAGGAGACATTGATGTATTCCCAATTGTCGATGGTGAGAGAACCTTTAACTAATTACTGCAAGCCTTTAGGTACTCATAGGACTCTAGGCCTTGTTTCAAGAATATATGAGATGAAGTCGATAGAAGGATACCCACTGAAAGAAGAGAATTAAGGAATATTTCATCAGTTAACATGAGGTACAAAGAAATATCTTGATGATTTTGAGGAACTCAGATGAAGAGGATTTTCACAAACCAACGACCCTGTGCGTCTTTTGCATGCACCAGATGCAAGTAGTGCACGAAAAATACCCTTTTAATAGCATCCAATAAGGAAAATTATCGACAAAGGTGAGGAAACCACCAGTTTGGATAATGGAATCCAAGACACTGCATGAATCCTAATGTGTGAATATATTTCTTGTTGTCGAACACAAGGGAAAACCACTAGTTAGTGACCAATGAGGAGAAGTCGAATATTGGGTTCAAGGTTACCTACCCATAATGAAAGTAGGACCATGGTGCACAATAGGATTACAACTTCATGTAAATCTGAGGCACATTGAGGGTATGGCCGACATGCAAAGTGAAGAGTTATGAGGAATGGACGACACATTCTTATAGACTTCCTTTGAATAAGAGCATGAGACATATAGAGGACTCTAGCAACATAGACTCAATGATGAAACTTTGTGATGCAGGAGGCACCAACAAAACTCTCCACATGGACTGGAAGAATAACCAGTTGGAGTAAACTCTAAGTAATGAGATCAGCTTCCTAAGGTCATGCTAAAACCAAAATTTGGATGACAGGTGGACTCAAAAAAATTTCTCTGTTCAAAGGTGACATGACTTCTTCCAATATGAGATAATATTATTTTCCTGACAGTTGTTTTTTGTTTTTTCATAGGAAAATGAATGTTATGATACAATGGAGGAAATGATTGTCGCAAGTAAGAAACTAGTTCCAACAGTGGAACATACCTATGCTCAATGCAAGGATTTTCATGCAGGACATGGATACTCATGAGAATGTTTCCACTTAGGGTACAGTGTGTCAAGTTGCAAAGGATATAAACAAGGCTCTCCTTGGCTGGTGATGCAAATTGCTAAGGCAATAGGCTTATAACGAGAAAGCGAGAAACAACAATAGACTCAATATTACAAGCAAGAGGATGAGATTCAATTACAACTTAACTTCAAAGAATGTCATTTTTCATAAATTTAGTCCCCTGAGCCTGAAAAAGTATAAAATGATACCCATGAGAACTCTTCTAGCCACTAGTGACTAGATTTTTCAGAGTTAGTATACTTGGTCTAAAAAAGGTTCAAACTTACACCAAATAGGCATCCTTTCAAATCCAATTAACGAGTGTGAAAGAGACAAGTTCACTCGAAAATATTTTCTCTTTTTTGAGAGAGTCAGAAAAGAGCTTAAACAAGCCTCGACAGGACTCCCATAGGTATAGGTTAGAATGCTTATGAGTAAGAATATGAGGTTCAAAAACAAAGTCATATTGGAACTATAAGGGACTCTCAGTCTTATGGAATAATTTTTCCATGGAAACCAGATGGAACAAAGGTTCTAACTATGGCACTCATGTTAGGTAATCCTCTACCATTCAATAACGCCACTTCTAGTAGAAGTGGGAGGGTTTTGTGTCACTAATAACTGGGTTCGTACCTAAGGCATGCATATCATAGTCATAGGATAATGAAAAAATGAAAAATGGAGTGAAGACCTATCTTATATGTTGGTCAAAGAAAATACCCGTCAAAGTCACGAATGGGAGGAATAATGCTAGAAACCGCAAAATTCCATGGATAAAACCACCAAAATCAACTCCTTCCACTATACTATTAGTGCATTAGATCGAAAAATTAGAAAAAACTATGTAAAGTGGGTAAAAATTTTCTACTAATAGTAAAAATAACCAATTTAATCATACCATTTGACTTTTTTTACCTACATAGTGAACTTTGGACACATTTTCCCACGATATTCAAATAAATATTGTGGGAGCTATGAGTGACATAATTGAAAACCATCTGGACCAAGTAAGTGATCTTTCCCTCCACTTCATTTCTAGTGGTTTACAATTTCAAATTAGACCCCATTTTTTTAGTTTTAAAGGGCGCAAATTATGAATTAGGGTGTACACAGGTTTTAGTTCATCGGGTCACCTATATGGAAACATGTACGTGGGCAAGAAAAATCCTTCCCAGGTATATGTGGCCCTACATGTGACTGTTAACATTACAACTCACGTACAAGTTAGCAAACTAGTTTTTAAAAGAGTTTGACTCAAAAAAGGGTTTTCCTTTAGTAGGATGGTACTTGAATGGAGAGAGAGAGCATGATGAATTTGATGTAAAAGTGGAAAGACATGTGAGGGCTCAACTTTCCCTAAATAGATGTGGGATTTAAAAAAATTTGGCTCTCAAAGGAATGAGAGCTCAAGTGAGGTTTCTTCAAATGATAGTAAACGTTTGGGATCCAAATACAGAGGCCTTAAATATCGATGGGAAACCATTGAGGATTGAACTAGAGGACATCTATTTTATGATAGGATTATCTCGTAGGGGCAAGGTGGTGAATCGCAAAGCCTAGGGGGATGGTGGTGGTATGAACATAGAGGATTACATTACCACCTGCTATGTTGCGAGCATAGGAAAAGTAGGGAGCCAAATCCCCAGTAGGGCGATCGAGAACTTGAGTTTGAAGATCATCGTTCTTGTACTCACACAGATCACGGGGTTGGCCTCATTGCACCAGGAATCAAGGCCACTCATGTTTTATATAGTGGAGTGTTTGTGACCCACAGTTTACGACTTGTGTACCTCACTACTAGATAACATGAAGATCCAACTGACAGATTGCAAACAGGGGAGGAAATGAAACTTTGGGTTTTCATCCATATTATGTATTTTTTTCTTTGAGTGGGTTCTAGGTTTGGGCACTAGAGTGGAGATAATTCCACATAGACCATGTGATCCAACCATGTCACAGTGGACTGAGGTGATGAGACGTTTAGGAGGTGGTAGGGTACCAACCCCCTACAACGATGAGTTCTTATTCTGGTGTCGTCGATAGGTGATAGCCATAGATGACTACCCATATGATGGGATTGACTACATAAGGGATCTATATATTTTTCTACCACCAGGCTTCGCCTACAGTGATATAGGTATGAAATTTTTTATATACTTAATTTTTTATTTTTATTTTCAAAAAGAATAAAAAACACAAATATTTTTTGATGGTATCAAGTATTGACAATTAATTTGTTACGCAAATGTGATTTCATGATGACTAGATGGATTCCCATGGCATTGGAAAAGGAACCAGGGAGATGAGCTAGCAGGAGGATATGAGGAGAGAGTGGTACAAAATGTGCAGGGGAACCTGTCTCGTTTGACGCACGTGATTGCTATGGTTCAGGTGGAGGATCTGCTGGACGCTATGCCATGGAAGGTGGTGGGTATGCCCTGTCCGTGGATGGAACTCTTCATGTGTCTCACAAACTCCGTAGTATGCTATCATGATATGCATCCAACGCCACAGTCATAGAAGCCATGGTCATTATATCTACTAGCCATATATGTATTTTGAGGGTGTGAGCCCCATTTTGTACCATGACACCATATGTTTTAGAGAGATGGAAATAAAAACATTGGTCTTCGACTTTACTTTTATATGTTACAATGTGTACATTGATTACTGTGTTTTGTTTACTTTAGTCATGTGACAAATGAAAATATAAAACATAATTAGCATATGCATTGGATACAAAATTAGAACTTCTAGGTATGTGATTATAAGTAATAAAATCAAAGTGTCGTTCCAAAATTCATACCAGTAGGAATCGTCAGAGTAGAGTAGTGTCTCTCACATGGTAACTGCCATTCAACTGACATATTACTAACTAGGATTCCATGAGAACTTCTAAATATTGAACACCATGTGAAATGGCGTCGCATAAAATCTCTATACCGACACTATATTCAACCACATTATTTGTTGATGGCCATAGACAAACGCCAACTGAAGACACTAGTTGACTCTCGAGAGAGTAAATGAACCAAGCAGTGTAAGCCAAGTTATTTGTATGACAACTGAAACTGTCTATGAATCCTAAGTAAACTGAAGAATTCGTTGACATCTACCAACCAAGGGAAAACTTGATAAGAAAGTCGATGAAACAAAGGAAAATATATATATACACTAAGATACACTAGTATACAAAGAGACACTCCCAATATTGGGGGCTAAATCATAGTATATTTTCAACTAGAGCCTATTTCTGGGCTCAACCAACATATTTCCTTCATAATATTCTAATTTGTAGGCTTTGTTTTCTAAAACATGTCACATGATATAAGGAACATGCCACATGTGGTTTAACTTGCCTGCCCCCAACGGTTCTTTGGCTTGGTCATACAAGAGGACCAAATCAACCTTAACATGTCATTTATTCGCTTCAACAGTCATAGAGGCATCTCGATGTTGCTCATCAAGGTTCTCTAGGTGTATGAGGAGTTCTTCAAGATCGGAGGTGTCAGGTAGGAGATTAAATTCCAGTCTAACGGAAGGGATTTTTCATTAAATTGGAAGGATCGACTACAAACTGTGTACTAAATGAAAAGTAAAAAAATCAGTGGAACTCTTAACCAAGGCCCAATATGCCCAAAGCATGGGGTAAAGCATTAAATTCCAGTAATATTTTCTCTGGCTAACAGGATTTTGAAAAATGGTCTTGAGAGATTTCTTCACAGCCTCTACTTTCCATTTTCCTAGGGATAATAAGGGGAAGAATGACCATTCTTAAACCCTAGTTTTGATGCTAAATATTTCATCATTTTATTTTGAAAGTGACTTCCATGATCAGTGACAATCTCCCTTGGGATTATGAACCAGGATATAATTTGGTTTAACACGAAAAATGTTCCATTCTTACAATCGGATTTAATAGTAGGCATGGCGTCTTCCCATTTAGTGAAGTAGTCTATGGAAATAATAATATATTGATGCCCCCTAGATGAAGTTGGGTTACATTCCATAAAATCCACCCACCACTTAGTGAAGGGACTGACGGTGATAACTGGGTGGAGAGGGTTTGGATGTGAGAACATTTTCCAAGAGAACACCTAACAAGGGTGACACTTCTTGACCTCTTCGACACAATCTTTAAAATTGACGGCCAAAAATAACCAGTTTGTAATATTTTTTGGGTTGTTGCAATCCCAGATAGATGACCACCATAATCCCCACTGTGAAAATCATTAATAATGGACTCATATTCTTCGAGATTCAAGCAACGTCGTAATATATTATCTATGCCTCGACGATACAAAGTCTCACCAACAACAAGGTATTTTTTATCTTTATGTTGTATGCGCTGTCAATTGTTTCTCGACAGATGTTGAGAGAACTTCAAGGTTTGAAGATAGATCAAAATGTCTCCATACCAGGGGTTAGATGATGAGATAAGGAAAATATGTTCATCCACTATTAGGAACCAAATATCAATATAGCATAGAAAACCTCATAATAAGTACTCAACGCCTTGAAAAAGAGAGAAATTCAGATAATAAGCCTCTTTGAGGGGGAAACCTCCTTATGCCCACATAAATGTTCAAATACTAGATGATTCCAATTGAAAATGTCTCCTTGGTATATATAGGAGACTAGGAGGTATAATTATAACTAATGGACTAAATACGACATAAATAAAATAACATTACTAATGTAATATGCCCTAATTAAGGGGTAATGAGCCACTATTTAGGGCTTAACATGCCCCTCTCCTTGAGACAATTTTTGTCCAAAATGCTTGAGTAAATTTGGATGATTCTGTATAAAAGACTCATCTTCCCAAGTGGAATATTTAGTCGATAGTTTCCTCCATTTAATGAGATACTCTGAAATGGATCTATTCCTCAGTTGGCAAAGTATTGTGTTAGTGATGGATTCAGGCTCCAATATGATTTTTCCTTCCTCATCAAGTTTTGGAAATATAGTTTGAACTGGGATCTTGTCACCTATAACCTT
>JASDQU011443390.1:23414-40685 GCA_032191745.1 Picea mariana | reverse complement strand
GAAAGTGGATATGTGTGGACATCTCAATGATGCATCTACTTCAATAGATCTGTGCAGACATCTACATCTTCAAAAAAATCTTCAACGAGAACAAACTTGCACAGTTGCGAGGTCTTCTTGGAGTGAAGGACACGGTTGCTTAGAAACTGTTTTTTGTTCCTTCTCATTTTTATATTTTTACACACACTGTACCTTGAGGGGGGGGGGTTTCCCATGAGGTTTTCCCTCTTTCCTCACTTTATTTTCAGTGTATCTTTTGTATTTGGGTACCTAACATGGCCTCGTTGCCGGGACCCATTCTTTATTTTCACCATAGTGATGTTCAGGGGGGGTGTTGGAGTTACTTCACACACACCTAGGATTTACTTTTATTAAGTTTTTTCCTTGTTTATTAGTCATAATTAGTCATTATCCAGTCTCCTATATTTTAGGGGAGAATATTCCACCTGGAGAATATTCTCTTTCAGTTGACACTTCAATTTGACTAGTTTAGTTGAGTTTAGATGTTGCATTGGGATCATCACCATGCAACATTGGGATCATCACCATGATAATTCGACCTTGCATTGGTATCATCACCAGAGTGGCGCATTAGCCTTGATTCCCTGAGTTAACTCCTCACTACTCTCTGTTCAGTCAGTTAACTGAAGACTAGTTGACTAGTTAACTCAACTAGGTGGCAGTTCACTCCCGTAACTGCCTGAGAGACTAGAATAGGTGGCAATTCACTCCCGTAACTGCCTGAGAGACTAGAATAGGTGGCAATTCACTCTCGTAACTGCTAGTGTGTGTCTAGATCACTCTATACCACCACTATGGCGCATTTTTTCACCTCAAGTTGAACTCATTGAGTTATACAAAGTATATCATGTGTAAATTATTCATTATTCATAACGGTTAATGATAATTCTTCCATTCTTTCTCTCCTTCTTCTTCTTTCTTCTATTCTCTCTGCAAATGTGTGTATAATTGTTTAGCTAGATCTATTTTGTGCAGGTTCAACACATTTACAATCATATCCAGAGTTTACAGCTTGATCTTCAACACCAGCGTGCCAAGAGTCTTGGAGGACATGAAAAGCTACTTACAGCCAAATTCAGAAAACAAAGTAAGAGATTGGGTGTTGTTCATGCACTCTACAGTAATTTGGGTATATTGTTTCCAAGAGGCACCTTATCTTCTCCCTATATTTTTGACACCCAGAGTCTTTCTTCTAGTGTTCATCAGGCAAAGAATCATTTCAAAGAGAGAGCATTTTTTGAAAATGCACAAAGCATCCAACCTGAAATTCCCTTCCATCATAGGACCATTTGTTGTGAAGACTAGATCTTGCTTACCGCAAATCCATACCAAGCTCAAGGAGTTTGAATTTTCACAGCTACAAGGGAGAAGATATGATCCACATCAGGTCATATCTAACAAAAGATTGATGAGCAAACAGGGCCCTTATGAACATGAGTATGTTGAAGGTTTTGACAAATTGGAAAATTTGGAAACCTGTGCTGATATGGAAACCATCTTGCAGCCTGCTCAGATACAACAAGTGGGGCCAACCCTACAACAGACTCAGACACAACAGACCCCTCAAAAGCTAACATTCCAAGTTCCCAAATTAGTTGTCTATACCAAGAGAAGTAGTTCTGAAGCCCTAGGCACTAGTAGTAAGCAAAAATCCCCCAAGAAGATAAAGATCAAACAATCTCCACAGATAGTAGATCTGGAGGAAGAAGAGCCTAAGGAGAAAGTAAGTATGGATATGGTGGAGAGTGGCACTAGCAGGGAAGAAGATGGTAAAGGAAGCATGCCCCAAAGTGAAAGTAGCTCAAGAGATTTCAGCAACAAAAAACATATTTTTGATAAAACACCTGGAGCAGTCTATCAATCTAAAGAAGATTTAGCAAAGCAATATGATGTGAAAGGAAGCTTGGCCATGAGTGAAACAAGAGATTTGATACATGAGGTGGAACATATTTCTCAACATAGGTCTTCTTTGTTTTCAGTCAGAGATATAGAGAAGAAGACACTCAACATAGCGATTGTAGATGATGATAAAGTCTCTGAGATCAAGTTGCATGTTATGGAAACATCAGTGCCCCAGACAAGGTGAAATTCCACAGAAACACCAGTGACATGTTGTATTCGGATTACCTGGGTCTGAGCTTAAGGGTTTCAAGGTTGAAAACTCATGCACTTAAGTTGGAGAGACAGTTGAGACAAGAGAAAGCATCCAACAGGGCTTGGCAGACTCAAGTCAAGAGATTAAAATCTGAAGGCCCTCAGGGTGTAAAGGCTTCCTTATAAGAGAAAGACAATATGATTCAAAGCATGAAGAAAAGGATAAAGATGTCTGCCACAGAGAATCCATAAACAACATAGTTGGTTGCTCTTGAACAAGAGAAAGAGACATTTCGACAAGAAGCATTGAATTGCAAGGCCAAAGTGTTGCAACTGGAGAAGGAAAAGATGAATTGGTCCCAAGGACAGGCAGGAGCATCATAAATGGTTGTTGTTACACCTTCTACTGCAGGAACTGAGCAAAGCATTAATGGATTGGTTCAAGCTATGTCCCAAGTTAGCCTGAAAAAAGAAGAATTCAAGAGCCTTAAGGGAGACATAGAAAGGTTGCAACAAGAAATAAGAACAAGGGATGAGAATATGGCCCAGTTCCAAAAGGAGAATCAAGATTTACAAGAAAGGGTAGACAAGTTGAAGACAAGATTGAAGGGAAAAGGACTGTTGCAGGGGGCCAAACACGTCATCTGGGACTCTATTGCTGTCGAAGTTTCTAAATTCAGGGTATACTTAAATTTCATCGATGACAAAGATAGCATGGCCATCACATCTAGAAGAAGATGCACTGTTGTGAGTGAAACACTGGCAAAGAAACCCTCACAGTGGGCCCAGAATGCCATAAATATGCTAAATTCCATTCCCACTGCTGAACTTCAGACTATTGGGTTGAAAGACAGGACCACATTGATCATTTGGGCCAGGAGAGTCATTGCCACGCATAACTTTCTTAAATCAGTCCAAACCAAGGCCATGCAGATGGAGAAGAGCATACAAGAATTCAAAGATCTGTTTGAAAAATTGTTTATCAGAGGTCTCCCACCATTTTGGGATGGCAAAGGGAAATTATATGATCAAGAGTAATACAACTCTCTCCTCGCCTAGTGCAGAGTGGATCATTCCAAGTTTGAAGGCCAGGAAGAAAACCTGAAAGGACCAAATCTGGTGGAATATTTGACCAAATACTTTGAGATCTTAAATCAGTTCAAGACAGTAAAGATCAGGCTGCCAGCTATGACTTATGCCACTCGCATCGACATGGAGATCTTGATAAAGGAAATGATGGATTATGAGATCCCTTCTGACTTACAGTGGAAAGAGATTGTGCGGCTAGGCAACACAAAATGCAATTTTCCAGGAACCAACAAATAGCCTTCAAGTGTCACCAAATTGGCAAGTTCGACAGAAGACCAAAACAGGACAGATGGCGAAGACAAAGGTCGAGTAGTCAGAGAATCCAGTCGTTAGTTTATGAAACGTTGTCTAATCATTGTAAATCAGCTGGACAAAATTTACAGAGTGCTAACAGTCTGAATAGACTCAATTGGTAGTATTTAGGCATGGATTTTCCCTTGAATTTCGCCACCATCTGGTTCCAACTTCTGATTTTGGTTTTACCTTTGCTTCTCCTATCTACCTACAACTTGTCCCACCATAAAGCTACATGGCCTTTCAATCTGGTCACTGCATGTTTAACCTTCTTCTCTTCTTTCACCTCTTCATAGTTGAAGTAATTTTCCATTGCGTTGATCCAGTCAAGAAATTCATCCACGTTCAGGTTACCCTAGTACATGGGTTCCTCCATATTTGGTCTAGCTCCAAATTTCGTGACCATTCTCAGCAATTTATCCTCTGGAGTTTCTCCTCCTGGCGCCTCTCATGCTTCCTCACTAGAGCTCATACCTTCACTTTCATTGACATCTCCTATGTTAGGCTCTATTCATTGGGTCGTCTCCATGGCTTCTATCCTCTCCTAGACGTGCTTTAGCTCCAACCACAACTCCCCTGTTGCTACATTCCTGTGTTTACCTCCTCGTCTTGGCAGCATGCTTCATGCAAGGTTCAATTCCTGGGCTCTGATCTTTTAGAGCGTTGTTGGATTTGATACCACTTGATGCGGACCTACCAGGCCCAAAATCCTCTAATCACGGAATTCTGGAGCTCGAATTTTGTTGGCAAATTCATCTTTCGAAGTATCGGATTGATTCTCTATGTTTATGTATGCACATGTCCAATCTCAGTAAATTTCCCCCTTCTCATTCATGTGACCAAGCTCTAAGTTCATGGGATAATCCTTTCCAATGAATTTCGCAGGCTTATTTCGTTTGGTTAACCAGTGAATAGTTCTCAATGAAAAAAATTTGTGAAGTCGTCAATCTTCTCCTTGAGCGGATGACTCGATCTCTTTGGAGTGATATATCATAGGGAAAGAGCTTAAAATAACTCCACACAAGCTATTATGAATCCCTTTCAATCGTGATTGTTGATCCTAAGATCTGACAGATGGTCATATATTTACCTCGGAGCATTTGGTGAAGGTTCCTACAAGTCGTTGATCTATTGCCACTTGGACGAATGTAATCTCTGCTTGGACTGGTTTAACTTTCGTATTCGACCATTGATCGTCACTGAGAAGGATGATCCAGATCTCACCTCATCGGAAGGTATTCAGAGTACTTTAGAAGGTATAAACCCTGCAAATCTGATACTGTTGTCTTGATGGACGATGTGGACCACTCCTCAGAGTTGTTTCAATTGTCGATATCCCTTTCAAATGAGTGACTCGGATTCGCTGTCAAAGTAACCTATTCGGAGTCAATTGGGAAATGAAGCTCCAAAATCCAACTCTGATGGACAGTGGATCTACCTTGCAAATCTATTTCGATGGACGGTCAGGATTCGTCATCAGAATTATGTGTTTGGGGTTGATTTGGGAACTTAGACTCCGATGAAGAGCTCTAAAACACACAATCACCTATTTTCGGGGTCCGATAAGTATTAATCAGGATCGTTGATCTAGTAGAGTTTCGCTCCGAGATTTAATCACAGTCGTCGACTTCCTTTCTTCTACAACTTTGAAAATACCTAGAATTACACTCTGATCCTGTGCACATTTACCTGCATAAACAATCATTGTTCTGTCCACGTAAGAGACACAAAATTCGACTAATCATATAGACAGAAATATGAATTCAAACCACACTTATTTTATTTCGTTGATCGA
Source organism: Picea mariana (assembly GCA_032191745.1). Classification (NCBI taxonomy): domain Eukaryota; kingdom Viridiplantae; phylum Streptophyta; class Pinopsida; order Pinales; family Pinaceae; genus Picea; species Picea mariana. The sequence goes on along the minus strand of JASDQU011443390.1, from coordinate 35,392 downwards.
AGGAAATCGATTACAACATATTTAGTTTTGTGCTTTGTGGACTTGTAGAACAACACTTATTTTATTTCATTGATTGAAGGAAATGGATTACAACATATTTATTTATGTCCTTCGTGGTCTTGCAGAACTCTGCAAACACACATTCCACTCACACACTTGCACACTTTTCTCTTTCTCTTCTACATACTCAAAAAAATACAACCTCGAGCCCTTGGATTAGCTCTCACACTAACAAAATCCCAAGTCATTACAACCAACTCTGAATCTAAGAATATGTTCCTAACTGTAAAAAACAACCCCAAACTTAGCAAAACAAAATTGATAGAATATATCTGCTAAGATATCTTCTAGATACATCTAGCGATTACAAAATAATTAAAAGAATTAGGGAACCCACCCCCTTAGTAAATATTCTTAACCCTTGGGTCAATTTCAAGATAAACATGGTTTGATGCTCCTGCATCACAACTTTACTAAGGAGGTAAGGTTTCTTGTCTCAGACCATCTCAAGAATAGATTCAATTGGCATAATGACATTTCAGATTTTTTCGTTCATTGGTGCAATATATATCAAGGTCACTTTCATAAAAGATCCAATTTTAAAAGGATCTTAGTTGTCCTCCCCAAGTTTGTTTGCTAGTGTATATGGACATCATGCAATAAAGCAATATTTCAGAAAGAAAATAAATCTCCCAGGCAAGCAACCACTAAAGCACTCTCCTTATTGATTGAGTATATGAAAAACAAATTGAGAGGATTGGACTTATCTCTTGATGTTAGTTAACAGAGGTGGATGGATAAGCTAAATCTGAGAACGTATTTGCCTTTTGATCAAGGCGAGGGAAAAAAAATTCTAAAATGGGTGTTAAGGCTATCAAATTCTAAACTTCAAAATTGGCTTTCCCAAAAACATTCTCATGTCCTCTTCTTCGATAGGGAATCTAGGAACAACCCTAGGGTGGCAGGTGCAGGGGGGACTATATGTGAACTTGGAGGAAATATTCTCCAACAATTTTCTTGGGGACTTGGAATGTAACTAACAACGCTGTCGAAGCCTACACACTGTGCAAACATCTCGAGCTCACTAAAGACAATGGCCTCCAAAAAATCATTATCTTAGGTGATTCAATGACAGTGATCAATGACAGTGATCAGGGAATAATTAAATGATCGATCTTTGAAGATAAAAATATCCCTAGAGTGTTATCTCGCATTGTAAACCTTCTTGATGAATTTGACTATAAATCCTTCCACATTCTTCACGGGCACAACTCCATTGTCGACAAATGTGCAAAGCACAACCAGTATGGTCGAAGGTGTCATTGAAGTTAATGGAAAATTGGACTTCCATCACTTACCTTAGCTTACAATTGATCTTGATCAGGTTTTATTAATAGGGTGGAAGATGGCATTTTGTCCTGCGCTTTTGTTTGGCCATCCCTTTTCTAATTCTCCCCTTCGAATTGAGGTAATGGGTGATCGAGTGTTTATTCTCTGGGGTTTTCATGGTGGACTGGTTCACCCCTTGTGCACGGTTAAGGTCATCATCAACAATCTAGGATTTTTGTGGTATGATTTCCCTTTGTGGCCTTACTTTTATCCTCTTTATGGTTAAATTACAGTTGGCGTTTTGGCTATGGTTTTCCTTCTCAAAGTATGGTGGAGGTCGTAGTCAGATTTAGATCTTTGTGGTATGTTGGTCTCTTCATCCAGGAATGTGATCCCTTTCGGTTCTGTGCACCTTCCCCTTCATTGTTCAGGCCTCTTTTCACTTTGATCATTTTAGGAGCGGGTTTTTTATTGTCAATTTTCACATGAAACTCTATGTGACTAATTTTCACAACTAAAAATTGCTTCCTAGTGAGCTAACAATAAAACCCTAGTTGTTATCACTAAACAATTTTACACTGAAAATTATTGACTGAAAATACATGCAACGGAAAACAAAAAAGATCATACATGAATCGTGAACACATATGAGACATAATATTTGTGTTCTATAACCTTATCAAATTCATACATTCTAAGGCCAAAACCAACCATCCCAACCAATACAAATATCACCAAATCTGAGGACAAACCCAATCCTCTCAGCTAATACAAATCCACCAAAATTCATAGGACAACCTTTTCCTCAAATAACCATGCAAATCAAAAAACCAAACCTCAAAAAATATCCTAGAAATATCTTTTATCCTAGAAATATCTTTTGCCCACAAATATGTTGCAAACCACATGTATGACCTGCTGGCGTCACTTGTCATCCTGTACGAATCTGCACCTACCTAGAAAAATTTGTACGTGATTCACCTTAATGGAAACCCGCATACATATGTTCTTTGCTCCCCTGCAACCTGTGTATATGATACTATGCCCACTGCATCTCACTTACATACATGTTTCACCTTCCTGCAACCCACGTACATACATGATTTGCTCCACTGCAACCTTCTTATACGTTATTTTGCCCATTGCAACCCGCATACATACATGCTTCACCTTCCTACAATTCACGTGCAAGTACATAAAACCCTTTTACAGACACCTCCATATAACTTTCTCTCTACGACTTCCTCTCCTCTAGGCCAAATTTGCCACCATGTAGAATGTCCCTTTGCTGAAATCACCAAGCCTCCTAGCACAAGTACAGACTCACTTATGTTATCTCCACCATGTCTCCACACCCACACACAATGAAATTTCACAATGACCTCTCTCCTTTATATACAATCCTTAGGGATCATCATAGAAGCCCCTCCACAAGTCAACATCAAATCATACTTTCTTGTGGGTGTGAAGCCCCATCACAAACCCACAAATCCCACCATTGAGCCCACAAGCCCCCAACTCAAAATCCAAGGGGGTTTTCACCAAACTGAATGTGTGATATGGTGCCCATGTCGATTCCCACATGCCAAACACCTAGGGCATGTGAGAATACCTTCCTGAAGCTACAAAAATCAATAGTTTTCAGAGACGATTTTCCTCTGAATCCCCTTCTTCATGGATAAATGAATTATTGGTGTTCACAGTAAATCATGTTATTCCTTCTTCCTTTCAGGGGTGAGTGTTAATGTCGGATGGCAATCCGGGTTTATGAATTTGACCATCGACTCTACCCTGCCAACAATTGGAAAAGATTTGAAACCTTCAGGGCTTTGAGCAATGAGATTGATCCTTGTGTGAATCCTATAGTTATCAAGCTTTGACACAATAACAATTACAAAAATGTAAAGGAAGTTGTAGTCCTATTCCCTTTAATTAAGTGGCCTGCAATATAGAAGAAGCACTTGTGTTCCTTGGTTCTTCCCTATATCAGTCATTCAAATTGTTGGTCCCTTGTGAACAGAGCGATTGGGTAATATAGTACCTCTCTCCATAAGTTTAGACACCAAAATCGATGCCAGCTGAACTCTGAAGTTGTCTCCACATAGGTAGAAGAATATTCTCCACTACAAAGTGGAGTGCAGGGGATACCAAATATTGCTCCATCCATTAAGTAATGTACTTTTAAAAAATATTTTTGTGAGGACAATATGTAAAGAAATATTGTAGCCATTTTGTGAATGCTTCCCTCATAAGGATATACCTACCATTTTGGTCAATAAAAGAGCTCGATCTCTTAGGTCTATACACTTTTTTCTATCAGGCCTTTGAATTTGATGCTTGCTCTAGAGCAAGCATTTTTATATAATAAATATTTCGGTTTCTGTTAAAAAAAAATAATGTCATACTATTCAAAGTCAATGATCTTAATTTGAAATAAAGAGATTTCCATAAACTAAGTGGTTTATCATTAAATACTTTCTCTTATACATTAACATACAATTTCAAACAATTATTTTTGCATATTATTTTTATGTCAAAAGTTCTATGATTTTCCAGAGAAATAACTTGGACAATATATGAGATGTGAAAAGCATTGATTTCATGTCTTCATACCTTAATGCTTGGTTCAATTTTTTCAACAAGAGAGTTATTAAGGAACAAAGTTGGTGCAAATATCTTATTGTGACATCTTTAAGCTAAATATTTTAGCTTAAAAGTATATTTTTCAATTAGGATAATTTTCAAAAGGGAACACGAGTAATTACATTGGCATGCAAATTGTGTATTCCATGGATATATGATAATGGGATTTAATTCTTAACAAGTGTAATTGTCTTTTAGTAAGTATTTATAAATTAAATTAACATATTGATTTGTGCAATTTCCATATTTTAAATTTTCTTTGGGATAATTAGCATTCATAATTATTAAATTGCAAAAGAAGGATGTGTCGCTTTATGTAAGTAAGTTGCTATATTTTTAATGCATAATATATCATTTACACTCTACTACAACTCTGCATTGGAATAAATATCAATCTAGTTAACTCCAATTCATAAAAGGGAAAGTGTTAAGATTATTATCATTTTGATTGTGTTGGTATAGACAAATATCTCATGTCAATTTCATAGGTTCACTGAGTTAAAGTACCCAATTAGACCTTCTTTTATTGAAAACGAAGAACCCTTTGATTATGGCTCGATTGTCATAATCTAGAGGTATAAAAATATGAAATGCAACAATACAATATGAAATGTGCTTGACTATTCATGGCCAAGAGTGGTAATTAAAATTGGTAATACAACCAATGCCATGAGAAACGAACCTAAGCCAAACTCCTCCCACCCTTCTCCCCACAAGGTAAAATGGTTTGATTGTTGGGAGAAATTATTTGTAATAGAACCACAACCTAAAATGAATTTGGTTAGTCATGAGACATAAGCGGGAATGGTCTACTACTAAATACAAGTGAATAACCAAAGTCAATAAGCATCCTAGAATAGTCTACAAAATACTCAAAGACTTTGTTCTTTGAATCAAATGTTAGCAAGAAAAATATAAGTGAGCAATAAACTAGGCAACAAGAGAATAGTATACATGATGCAAGGTTCATCCCACAAACACCAAGAGAGTTGGAAGAGGTAGGAATAGTCTAAAACCAAGCCTGGATTTGTAAGAGTAGAAAAAATTGTCTAACTATGGCCTCTTTATTAACATATGAAGAAATCTCACAATGCCAAAAATAATACCCTTAAAAATATTTCAAAACGGATATATAGGGAGGGGCCAAGTAGGAATTATAGAATATGACTCTTCACCTTCCTTCTCGACTTCCCACGTACCCTCTAATGCTTTCATATGCTAACCATAATTTATAAACATTATTAAACATTATATTAGAGTTGTTTGACTTTATGGAGTCAAATTCGTCTCATGTAATAATCAATTGAACCAATTTTTGGTACATAATCAATTAAGAACTCCCTCGTTGCCTTGGTTCTTCTAAAAAAATGACCATCTCTTGGTTGGAGATATTTGTAACTAATAGGGCTTCTAACTTATTCTCCTCTATATAATGTTGCATCAATTCCACAAGATCATTGAGAGGCAAAGGCCTATTCTCGTTCTAGACCATTGAAATTCTAAGTGGTTTTGCCATTGCCAATGCTCCCACTAGATATTCCTCATTGTCTTGTGACAAAGCATATAGGTATTCTAATGTATTATTGTTACACTTATATTTTCCACTACAAGCCTTCAAGAGAAGCCAATAATGTATTAAATTTTAAATTATAACTTGTACAAAGGAATTTTCTTGTAAAACACCATAATTAAGCCTAGTTGCGCTTTTCCTAAGAAGAAGTGAAGATGATCATGGCTTCCTCATATATCAATGAGGGTCAATTGTGATTTTCCCATATAAAAACGATGGCCACCCCTTAGATATTATAGAACTAGAGGTCACAAGAGATGGGTTGGCCATGATGCATTATTGAGCATGGAACTTGTGCATGACCTAGTTTCACCTAGTTCACATGCTATGAACTTATCTCCAAGATCTTATAAATTCCTATAAGAAGAGGCCAGATCAAGGGAATGGGTAATCAAGAAATTGTGATTCAAGAGTCTAAGTGTCTTCATGCTGGTAAAATAGAGTAAGTATTCGGTCATAATCTTGCTATCTATTATGGAGTGTGTACATCAAGACTAGTGAGACCATAGCCTAGGTGAGAGAATCTTTTGTCCTCTTGTCGCGATACAGTGGTTTGTTTCACTTAAAGGAGGAGTTCATGGACCTAGAGCAAGGAGTACAACAAGCTTGACTCAAGGTAATTATTTCACTTGTTGTAATCTTCTTTGTTTAATATAAATATATGTTCTTTCCCCCTTCCAACTTTTTTTTTAATCATTGTTATTGTGTGTTTTATTGTATTTTGGTGTATTTTGGTAGTACTTTATATATTATTAGATATAATTTCATGGAAATGTAATCTATTATGCCATAGGATTTGAGAAAGGTTTTTTGGATGTTTGATGTGTACGTTAGTAGGTGGAGAATATTTCTACGAGTTGTATCTCAGGGAGCTCTTCCAAGGATATGATTGAACAACCTTCAGGTTAAAGGTGAGTTACTCTTTCTTACCTCATTTTCATAGTGTGCTTATATGAATTAGATAAAAACATAGTGATCTATCCTACAATCTTTGGTTGTGATAAGGTCAGTGCGAGAATTTGTCTATTTGTAGATGAATTTCTCTACAACATTTTCAGAGAATGAACTCGACCTATCCCATGTTGGAATGTATCAAAGTTTTTTCACTATTGTTGAGTGGTCATATGTTAGTTGGAATAGGCTTGTACTTATTTTGCCACTCCACGATCTCATTCAATTGTAACTTCCTCTTCTCTATATCCCTTCTCGCCACTCTAATGGTTGCTTAACTATTAACATGTTTTCATATAAGTCCATGTACGCATGAACATGATGATAATAATCATGAATCAATGATGTCACTATATCCTCTCACAAGTGCATGAAAGATAAAAAGTCGATCAAGTTGTCTTTTTCTTTTTTATAATACTTCACCTGATTTTCCAAGCGAGTGATGTTCTCTTTAAGCTACCTATTTTCCTACATTGCCTTGAAAATAACTACTCCCAATGCCTTAGATGTAGTGATATTGGTGGTGGCCAATGAAACTAGTCCAATGAGATGGGTGTCTACAACAATGGTTTATGTGGCCACAACCATTGTTTGATTGACATCCACTCTCTCTTGCTTGTGAGATTGTTTTTTGATGGCCTTCTACTTCTCGTCATATTCAAAGGTTTTCAAAATGGTGGAGAGGTCACCATCATTGTAGCTCTCGAGCATGTTCTAGAATAATTTGTCTAACTATGAGGTTGATGTTGTGGGACAAGGTACCCCTCCATTAATTTTCATCTTTCTCTCTACTTCTGTTTGGTTGCTAGTTGCAAGATCATTAATATCAATAGTACTTGTCTTTGTTATGATCATTTGGTCATGGCCTTCTAAATTAGTATTGATTCTCTCCTTACTTATTTAACTCATGGATGTACCCACACTGTCAATAACATAACAATTGATCGAGAAGCATCAAATAAGCTAATGGAAACCATGCAAGTATGGGTTTAGTGTGCTTGTGTTGCATAGGTGATGTTAGCACTCAATTTTTCCGATATATTTTGAGAGCGTCTTCAGCTTGTTTATGTTGAAATTATCAAAATCCCTTTGAGTGTTTTCCAATGTCCAAACCTCAAATTCCCCAATCTGTCTTGACAAGTTCATGTTGATCACTTTTTCTCCAAAAACCTATGGCCTTTGTCTTTTTGACATGCAATAACAAAAATGCAAACAAATTGATAAACCCCTAGTCTATAACCCTACCCTATCTTTATTGTCTTTTATATTGTAAAACAATAAATATGCATTTTGTTGTAAAGTGGTAGGTGCTTGAAGTGTTCTATCTTAAGCTAGTGTTATACTCCTAAACTATTTCCATTATATGTCAATTCTATGAGTCTAGCATAAACCATATTACATACCAAAAACCAACATATGCACATAGCCCAAGTCTAGTCTATCAACCAAGCCAAACTTTAAGCCAACGATCAAGCTGTTCGATGCGTTCTGAACTCGCAGATGCCCGATTTTGCAGGAAGAATGCGTGCGCAGCTGTCCCATGATGAACATGTTTTGGTTTTTGGAATGATAGCTCAGGATTGAAAGCAACAGGCCATGTGCAGGTGCCACGAGGAAGAAGCTCAAATGCCATGTGCCCGATCAATGTTACAGGTGCCACGAGGAAGAAAGTTTATGTGCCAATCTCCAAGGTGTTAAGCATTCAACCCTACCTTAATGTACAGGTGCTCGAAATTGTATGTGCCTGCGCCCAGCTAAATCAAACGATGATTCAAGTGCCATATGCCGAGGAAAAGATGTGTTGTGAAGGTGTTCTAAAGACGAAGGTGCATTTATTTCAATTTACATAAAGAAGAACTCCATGGAAAATAAATCAAATCTAATAAATATCACAATAGATGCTAGCATTGGAGATCTTGCAGCCTTGGAACATATAGTCACTGCATTGGTCACAAAAGGAGATATTACTTCTGGAACGATATCTGCTCTGTGGGATTTTTTCACATTCAATGTGAATGGACTGACGGCAGAGCAAAGCCGTGGAGCTTTATCAGTGCTATGCATGGCTGCAAAGTCTTCCCAAAGGTCCTCAGTTCACATTTATTAAATATTATTGATATTGGATTTGGTCGTTGGGCAAAGGAGGAACCCTTACTTGCAAGGACAACTTGTATTGCTCTTCAACGACTCTCCGCAGAAGACCGAGACAGTATTGTATCTGTTAACCGCCGGGTTTTTAATGTCTTACAAAGTCTGACTATTGGTCCGGGGTTGAAAATCAGGTGGATATCAATGACAGAACTCCTGATGTGGGAAGTTTAGAACAAACCAGGGCATTGGTTGCATCCCTTGAAGCAGGCGTACGTTTTGAAAAATGCATGTCATCAACCATGCCCATCCTTGTTCAATTACTAGCATCTCCTATAGCAACTGTGTAGCAGCATATAATAATTACAAGATAACACCCCTTGCTTTGTGAAAGCAAAACAAAAATTTTCATAGATAAACGTTCTGTCAGGCATGATGAGTCCCTTGACAATCGTCAAGAGAATTCATCTGTTGACAATAGATACTCGGATGGGCATATTGAAAGTGAACTAAGTTGGCAGGAAAGCTAATGGATGGTGATGATTGTGATTATCGGTAATTACTCATGGTTCTTAGGCAAGCATGGCTTGAAATTGGGTAAGCTTGGAAATATAACCTGTTATAAGCTTAAGGTTTCAATTGCCTTGGAGAAGATCCGAAAGTGAAAGCTATCAGACAACTTTCAAATCAAGTTTTCCTGGCTGCGCGCAAGAGTAAATACAGTGGCACTGTGTGACTGTAAATACAAGAGCAGAAAATAACTACTCTATACATGAAGAATTGTAGAAGTTTCAATCGGGCAAATGAAGAATGTTTTGGAGATGGTAAATTTGCAGAAGCTACCACTGTAACAAAGAGAAAGAGGACCTTCACTAAGTTCTCAGTTCTCCATAGAGTACTCAAGACAGGAGACAACAACTATTCATTTACTTCTTGTGTCAAATTCAACAATTTCCAAACATGGCATTGATCCAATTTTCTTATGATATTATGTCCTGTTTCATGTTCATGATCTCAATATTTTCACTTGCTGAATGCAGAGCATTATGCCATTGTATTAGTTTTCAGATTGCTAAAGCCTGCCTTTTTAGTGGCTATTTCAGTTTACACATCTACCCTTAGCCACCAAAAGCTCTGCTTTCGGTGGCTTACAGGTTAGAATTTTGGCTCACAAGCCACCGAAAGCGCTGAACAGAGCACAGTGGCGCTACCTACAGGCGCTACCTAATATCTGGCAGAGAACAGGTTTGCACACAGACGCAACATAGTGGCACTACCTATAGGCACTACCTTTTTCTTCTTGTCCCATTTTGAGGTGCGCTACCCAGATTTGTTACCCAAGGAAGCTGCCAACAGACACCAGGGATCTAGGAGGGCCAAGCTAAACAACTTTTTGGATAAGATGATGATGGAGAAGGTTGTAGAAACAACAGCTGGCATCATGAAGACAACCACATGCTTTGAAAGACACATGGAAAACAAGGATCTGCAGAACAAAAGGGAATCAAATCAGTTTGAAGTTTGGTTGGATTAGTCACCAACATTTTCCTGTTTTATAGCATAGGTTGTTAAATGAGTTGTTAGATCAAATAAATGTTTACAGATTTTCAAGGGAAGAAGGCCAGCTCGTACCTCCAGTTGTTGCCTCCCTTTTGTTATAAATAGATAGATCAAATGCTTTAGTGGATTGGGGGAGATGGTTGAGCTGAGGCTCCCGAACTGTTTTTGTACTTTGACAGAATTAATATGAAGATAGCCTATCTTATCATTTTCTGTATTAAGAATTCATTTGCAAAAGAGAGTGATGTTTAGCTGTGTTTTTCTTTGTTTTGACTCTTAAACTTTGATCTTCTTCAACAAAAAGCGTGAGAGGGTTGCTTAGGAGGATCCTTTGAGATCTTCTACCTTGTGTGTTGCTAAATCTCTTCTGAAAAGGATCTTCAGATTATGATTCTTCTTCTACTGTATACATAGTATGCTTGAAAATGATTTTCATGTCTCTCTGTTTGCATTTCTATGTTTTCTCATAAAAGTCTTCCACTTGAAAGCCTTGAAGGGCTAAACATTGCTTTTGGATGATCTGTTTTGCTGCACATGGAAGATGATTTGCAAGGATAGATTCATATGATTTGTTAAGTCAAGAAAATAGCTTCCAGCCCTACCTCTCTCATATTTTCAAAATCAACTTTCTTTTCGTAAACTTTTGATGTTACCAAGCTCACCTGATTACAATCTAGGGTGACTTTTGGAGTGATAACAGGCACTAAAGGGAATTTAGGTAATAATTCCTTCAGTTATGATTTGATATCCTAAATTGATATGTTTATGTGATTTGAATGCATTTATGTGAATGATGTCCTACTTGGTGTTATAAAAGTAGAAATATTTTAGTATTTAAAGGTTGTTTAATCGTTTGAATGCATTCATATGATATACAATAGCATGTCAAGTTGTGTTTGTTATGAGCTAATAACTAAGGCAAGTCAGGAGTTATAATCCTATTATAGAATTAAATTCTAGGAGAGCTAGCCATGTTTGAGGCTATAATGTTGTTGGATATGGAAAGGATATAACACTATAAAAGTTTCCATTGGTCTATGTACTTGTATTGGTGTCCTACACTATAACCTTCTTGCCAACACTTAAAGCACCTTTAGAGGGGAATGATTTCTTGAAGGATTGCGAGCAGAGAAAGGAAATTCATTCTAGTATTCTTGAGGCAATGTTTAGCAGAGAAAGGGCATATTCCTTGTCTTGTGTTGGGTTGAGGAGGAAGGTGCCCATATGGCCGAACAAGTATTGGGGAGGTGGTTAGATGATGTGTTAAATAATTTCCTAGACCTTCCAACTCATCATACCAGAATACATGACATAAGAGTGCGATATTCTTGAATCAATGCAGGGATGCATTGAGTAGCTGTGCATGAGTAAATCATGTAAGTGTGCAAGTTGTGGTTATGCACACCTGTATGTTGGAATATATTCTTCCATGTATTGTGTGAATGCATGAATATGTCATATCTCATTGGAGATAATATGATTACATCTGAAATGATAGAATTATTGATAACTCGTGATTTTTGTGATCGTTTCAGGAGCTATTATGGATGTTGCAATGAAAAGATGGTATGCAAAAGTAGTCGTATTTTGATAGAATACAAGAAAGCTATATTGGGAAAACAAAGTTACATAAAGAGATGTCTTGGATATGGCAATGAAAGCAAGCCATAATGAAGATAGGGACTATTTCCACGGAGGCATCACCTTGTTAGCTAATATCTTATCATGTCCATTCATATAGGGGGGTTTTTAATTGTGAAAAATAAAGTCAATATATTGTAGGTATTAGGGGGGGCAGAGATGTGGGGTATCGAGGGGTTATAGGTATTTGGGGGTA